>JAQZBX010058118.1:0-17806 GCA_029593785.1 Cabassous unicinctus
ATAAGTAGGAATTTCATAAATTTTATGTTGGTGCCATGAGAATAGGATTAGGATCTTGGAAGAGGAGATGGGAAGAAGGTCTTAGGCTGATGGAAGCATGCAAAACATGAAAGAATGCTGATCTGGGGGTGGGGGGGCATGGCTGATGAGAAAGTCCTTGTAGGATGGGTACTGACTGATACTTTCAATAACCACGGTATCAGATTGAAGTTGTTTCTTCCCTTTGCTATAATTCCTGTGAGTGACCTCACATTTGTTTGTGGTAAAAAAGGCATTTCTTACAAAAATTTCGTGTTACTTAATACCAAACTTATACAAATTACAGAAAAAGAAAAGGGCAACCAAAAATGCTTATAAATTGAGAGACAAGTAACCTAATTAAAATGTTAACAAATTTAATGCCCCTGTATACTAAAAGAATGATATCAAATAACATAACAGTGTTCAGCCCCTAAATGTTAGGATTGTTCAACACTAGGAAATCTATAGTGTTTGCCATATTAATGGTTAAAAAAATAAAGGAAATAAACATCTAATCATATCAAACAATTACAAAAAAAGGCATTTGTTAAAATTCAATATCATGTTGTGAGTGTGTGTGTTATGTGTGTTTGTCTACCTATAGGCAGCTTATGCCTAATAGCAAAACACAACAAATAAATTTATTAAAGTCCAGGACTATATGGGTTTGCATATTGTCACTACTATTTTTAATATTGCTTCACCTATCCTACAATAGAACTTATAAATATGAAGAGGAAAAGGTGAAAGTAGCATAATTTTCAAGTTATATAATACAAGCAAAATCCAGTAGGATCATAGGAAAATATTCAAGAGCATTAAGAATTCAGTAAGACAGTCAATCCCAAAATAATTAAGTTAATATATTAGGCAAAAAGATGCATTCTCAATAACAATAACTACAACAATAAAAACAAACAAATAAAAACATAATACACTTAGGAATAAACCTAAAAAGAAATAGGCAGTAGTTTTGTAAAGAAAACTATAAACCTCAACAAAAGGGTAAAAAACTGCCTTGAAATAGAGTTACATGCCATGATTTTAGACAGTAACACTCAGTATTGAACAGATGTAAATTTTCTAAGAGCTAATCTATCAATGTAATGCATCCTAATTAATATTCCAATTAGAATGGGAAAAATAAATTTATTTTAAAGTAATTAGAAATAATAAAGAAATGAGTATAACTAGGAATTTTTTTTAAAATATGGGAATATGGGAAGAATTTGCTCTACCAGGTATTATAAATCTATTGTAAAAATACAATCAATTAAACTGCTTGTTGCTGACACAAGAATAGGAAAAAAATATAAAACCAGTGGTCTCAGATTAAAGACTCCAGAAACAGACTCAAGAATATATGGGGATTTAATATGTAACAAAATTGGCATTTTCCTGTCATTGGGAAAAGGGTGGTATATTAGTCAGCCAAAGGGTGTGATGACGTAAAATACCAGAAATCGGTTGGTTTTTATAAAGGGTATTTATTTGGGGTAGAAGCTTACAGTTACCGGGTCATAAAGCATAAGTTTCTTGCCTCACCAAAGTCTGTTGCTACGTGTTGGAGCAAGGCAGTTGCCGACGTTTGCCAGGGTTCAGGCTTCTTCTCTTCCCGGGGCTGTGTTTCTCTCTGGGCTTAGCTCCTCTGTTTCCTCCACAAGGTCAGCTGTAGACTATGAGACTCTCTAGGCTTTGCCTCTCTCCACAAGGCCAGCTGTGAACTGTCAGGTGAATGACTCATCCCTTTTCCCAGGGCCTTCTCTCCTTCCTCATCAGAACTCCAACATCAAAACTACTCCAACTCTGTCCTTTGCTATGTCTTTTATCTTTGAGACCCCACCCACCAAGTCATGCCCAGATAAATAGACCAGTTTATAAGCATAATCCATGATCTATTTTTGGAATTCATAACTGTATCAAACTGCCAAACTGCTACAGGTGGATTACAGAATAAATGACTTTGTGACATTTTATTCCAACTTAAAAAGAGGTATCCCTTTTCCCACCATATGCCAAATATTTAAAATGAATTATTTAATTGTAAGAAAAATAATCATAAAATTATAAGAAAATTTTAAGAATTTATTTTTATAATTTTGAGGTGGGAATAAATTTTTTTGGAAAAGGTTGCTAGATTGAATTACATAAAGTTTATATAATAGAAAATGTAGAAAGGTAGTAATGAGCAGGATAATATATAAAAGAATACATAAATGTCAAAACACATTAAAATCTGTTTAGACATATTTCCAGCTATGAAATCAGTTAGGATTTAAACATTTTTAACATCAATTATCATTATCTGAAAGTCAATTTGGTCATTTAAATTTAATGTTAATAACTTAGTTACCCTAAGTAGGTAATTAGATGAGTGTGTGAAAGTATATATACAAGGATGTTTATTGTCCTTTTGTTTATATTTTTTTAAATGGTAAGAACTTAAGGTCCCAAAACAGGGGGGTTACAATCATTGCCAATGGTTTATTTTGAAAAGTGTACATATCACATTATTAAGAGAAAAATAGCAGCTTACAAATAGGTTAGGTTAAGGCTGATATCCATTCCTACTCTCCCAAGACTATTTTCTATGGATGCACAACCAAAATATGAATGGTGGTTATCCCTGGGTAGTGGAAAAAATTGGTGATATTTATTTCCTCTTCATAGTTCTCTGTACTTTCTGAAATTAGTGCAATGAGTGTAAATATGTCTTATTAGAAAAGGTGACATGGTTATTGTCATTAAAATAGTTATTTAAAAATAAGGAATGAATGAGCTAATCTTTTTAAGCATTGTCTTACTTACATACACTATTTTGATTGTGTCCATGAAAGATTTCCAATTTCTAGTGACTTTATCATTTTGTGCCCCTGTAACTCTCCAAAAAATGACTGCTCATTTTAGATCATTTTACTGCAAGCCTTATATATCACCTGGGAGTCTTTAAATATTTAAACTTGAAAACAACATATGCATTTGCCATAACTGCTTCATTTTTAATTTCCCCACCCTGCCTTAATGAACATCTTGTCCTTTTTCCTTTCTGTGATTCAGAACACCCAGTGATTACCTATGTACCAGGGATATGTGTAATTCCCTTTCCACACAGAGCAAAGTAAAATACATATGCCTTTGCCTTTCATTGTAGCGTAATTAACTTGCTAAAGTTTTGCAGAATATTTATCTACTTTTTTATTTTTATAGTTCATTAAACACATTATTATGTGTTTGTTCATATTTTACATTCACAGCATTCCTTAAAACAATTTTAACAGTTATTTCTCACATACTGTTATTAAGTTATGAAATACGATCTAATCAAACAAAAAACACTCAAAATAAAGTTGCCTCCAGTTCTAGCTCTAGACAGAATCTGATTTAACACAAGAAGCCCTACTAGGCCCAATTCCCAATCAGAGCTCTTTCCAAGCAGTTCTAAATATGTTTATTTAAACCTGAAATAGCTAGAATATAACTGATTTACCTTTTATTCTTTCCACTACATCTGAATTTTCAAAACTGTATTTCCCAAACATGATCCCAATTTAGTTAATAGTACATATGGCTCTTAACCCTAAAATTCACCAGCTATTGAATTCTTATCACCTAGGAAGTTGGTAGCATATCTATTTTTCTACCTGTAAATGAGGTGTTTCTGAATCCATATATTTATCCGTATAAGGCACATGGCAGCATCTGCTAGTCTTTCCCTTCTTTTCCAGGTTCTGTTGATTTCTGCTTCTTGCTTCTGTGGCGCTCTCTCTCTCTCTCTCTCTCTCGCTCTCCCTCTGTATTCATTCTGTTTATAAACGACTTCAGTAATAGGATTAAATCCCATCCTGAATGAGGTGGGTCATACATTAACTGAAGTAGCCTCATCAAAAGATCCTACTTGCAGATGTGGAGAAATAGGAACGCTCCTTCACTGTTAGTGGGATGTAGAATGATGCAGTCTCTGTGGAAGGCAGTTTGGCAGCACCCGAAGAAGCTGAATATAGAACTATGTTTTGATCCAGCAATCCCGTTACTAGGAATATATTCAGAAGAACTGAAAGGAAAGATACAAACTGACATTTGCACACTGATGTTCATAGCAGCACTATTCACAATTGCTAAAATATGGAAACAACTCAAGTGTCCACCAACCAAGGAATGGATAAACAAAATGTGGTATATATATACAATGGAATACTATTCAGCTGTAAGAAGAAATGAAATTGGGATGCATATAACAACGTGGATAAACCTTGAGGACCTTATGTTAAGTGAAATAAGCCAGACACAAAAGGACAAATATTTTATTGTCTCACTAATATGAACTAAATACAATGAGTAAACTCAGGGAGGTAAACTCCAGTGTATAAGTTACTAGGAGATAGAATGTGGGTTGAGAATAGGAGAATAGGAGCTGATGCTTAATGTATGTAGAATTTTTAAGAAGGTTTATTGTAAAAGTGTGGAAATAAATAGAGTTGATGGTAACACATTACAGTAAGTATAATTAACACCACTGATTTATAAATGTGATTGTGGCTGAAAGGGGTAGTCTGTGGACATAAATGTCAATTAAAAGGAAGCTAGAGAACAATGTAGGGACTGTATAACATAGTTATTTGATGGTGGATGAAGATTGTGGTTAATAGTAAAAATGTAAGAATGTTCTTCTTTTACAAAGTGTTAAGAATATGGTGATACACAGAGAAATTATTATTAATGTAATTTATGGATGATAGTTAACAGTAATATTGTGATATTTTTGAAGCAATGGCAAAGAAGATATTATATCAATTCTAAGGGACAACAATAGGGAGTTATAAAGGGATATGGGATTTTTCCTTTTGGAGTAATGAAAACATTCTAAAATTAACTGAGGTGATGACAACACAGCTCTGTGATGAAAACGGGAGCCACTGAGTGTACACTTTGAATGGATTATACAAAACATGGGACTGTAAAACACAGTGAATCTTGTGCTGGAAGATGGACAGTGGTTAACAGAGCAAATATGAGAACTTTCTCTCATAAACTATAAAAAATATATAATACTAATACAGGGTATTAATAATCGGGTGTGTTGGGGGAAAATACAGCAAATATGAGATATGGGCTATAATTAGTAGTAATATTTTGGCAATGCTCTTTCATAGTTTGTGACAAATGTTTCACAACAATGTAAGGTGGTGGTGGTGTGATGTATGGGAGCCCTGCATGATGATATGCATGTTTGTTTTGTAAGCTCCCAACTTTTACTATACCCTTATTATTTATGTATGTTCCTGTATAAATTATACACTTCAGTAAAATTTTCTTTGAATGAAAAAAAAGAAATATGTTCAGTCACTGTGGACAAAGTCCCTGGATTCTTGAATACGTGAGGGGAAGAAGAGAGGGGCCTTGAGGTACTATAGCCTAGTTTAATTAGAAAAAATAAGAGATGAAACTGTATTTGTGTCCAAGCTGATTAAACAAATCATACTGGTTATATCAGTGGAAAAAAATTAAAAAGATCCTACTTAACAATTGGTTTATACCACCAGAATGGATTAGATTTGATATGTTTTTCTGGGGTACATAAAGCTTCAAATCACCACAAGCACCTTTTCTGATAAGTAAGGAAATATAAATAGATTTTTTTAAATGTAATCATCCTTAGAAAGTGTGAATATTCTTTTCTTAGCTAAAAAATAACCGTCACAATATTTATTGCATTCTACCAACTCCTGAATACTACTTAGCCATACACTCATTCTTTCAGACCTCTATATCCCAAAATGTATGAGCATGAGAGAGCACGTATTTTATTGGGTAAAAGTCTCTATTGTATATTTGCTTTGAAAACTTTCCTAAACACCAGTTTTATTCCATTCTTTTCTTCAGTATTATTGGATGATAATGTAAAAACTTATGACTAAAATCCTACTCTCCTAACAACATTTTGAGTCAAATTTCCCAACCCATGGAGGAATAAGCTGGTTTCCAGGCATTTAAGGATCACCCCAGAATTTTCTGGCACCCATTCTGCCATAACTTCTACTGACAGTGTATTGGGTGAATGGCCCATCTGAGTTTATGTGAGAGAGCAGTAATACAAGAAAATATTTATAAATATTATTTAATTTTTATGCTTGATTGTTCTGTAAAACCACAATTTCTCTAATAAAGAAAAAATTTATTGCAAAAGGAAAATAATAATAAAGAAATAGCAAGAAAGAGAAAGCAGTGCAGAGAAATAGGCAGACGGGATAACAAAAAAAGCAAAAGAAAAATGCAGGTATATGCACAAGCAACATGGAAAACAGAGAGATTGGTATGCAAGTAGGGGAAAGCAGACCAATATAGAGATTTTCCTTGGGGTAAAGATGAGTTAAGCTGTGCAACCACTATGGAAAGCAATATTGTTGCTCTTCAAAAAGTTAAATGTAGAATTACCACATGACCCAGCAGTTGCACTTGTAGATATATACCCAAGAAAGTGAAAACAGGTTCTCAGACACTTGTACAACAGTTTATAGCAGCATTATTTACAACAGTCAAAAGGTGGAAACAACCCAAATGTCCACCAACAAAGGAATGGATAAACAAACTGTGGCACATACATGTTGGGCAATTTGATGTAATTATGAATTCCAAAACTATATATTTGATTATGCTTGTAAACTGGTCTGCTAATCTGGGCATGATTAAGTTATGATTAGGGCATTAACTGGGCCACATCAGTAGGGCATTGAGCCTCACCCCTTCGTGGGTGGGAAATAAAATATAAAAGGCATGGCAAAGAGCAGTTTTGATGTTGGAGTCTTGAGCTGGAGCCCCGGGAAGTAAGAGAGCTTGGTCGTGAGGAAGGAGAGAAGGCCCCGGGATAGTGACGAGCCATTCGCCTGATAGTCTACAGCTGGCCTTGTGGAGAGCCGCAAAGCCTAGAGAGCCTCATAGTCTACAGCTGACCTTGTGGAGGAAACAGAGGAGCTAAGCCCGGAGAGAAACACAGCCCCGGGAAGAGAGGAACCCAAGAAGCCTCAACTGTGGCAAATGTCGGCATCTGTCTTGCTCCAACACGTGGCAATGGACTTCGGTGAGGGAAGAAACTTATGCTTTATGGCCTGGTAACTGTGGACTTCTACCCCAAATAAACACCCTTTATAAAGACCAACCAATTTCTGGTATTTTGCATCAGCACCCCTTTGACTGACTAATAAACATGTAATGGAATATTATTGGGTCATAGAACATTACCTGGCAAATATCTGTCCCTTAATAACTAATGAACTAATGGATATAAGGATCAGAATATCTTGATATGCAAAATTGATAGTTGTTTTAATCTGTTAAGATTCTTAAAGTCTGTATCTGTGACATAAAATAAAAGACTTATAGGGGATGGAATATTATTGGGTAATAAAAAAAAATTAAAATATAAAACATACTGCAACATGGAAGGACCTTGATAACATTATGCCCAGTGAAATAAGCAAGAACGATAAGGACAAATATTGTGTGGTATTCTTAGAGACAGAAAGTAGATTTGAGTTTATTAGGGAATGAGAGTAATGGGGAAGGGGGGAAGGGGTAGTGTTTGGGGGGAAATTTTTAATTAAAAAAAAAGGGGCTGAAGTCTCTCTTTAGACCCCTGCCATGCCGGTGGGGGAGCTGAAGTCTATTCTTCAGACCCCTCCGTTGGGAAAGCTTCCAATAAACTTCCTGCCTGCCAAAAAAAAAAAAAAAAATTAACCATAAATTAAGAACAACAACAAAATAAAAATGTGACAACTCTAAGGGAAAAAATTGATAAATTAAGCAATATTAAGATTAAGAACTTCCATTCACCAGAAGACACCATTAAGAAAATGAAAAGGCAACTGATAAAGTAGGAAAAATGTTTGCAACACATATGTCTAATAAAGCACTCATATTCCGGAAATATAGAGAACTCTACAAAGCAATATGAGAAGGCCAGAAATGCAATAGAAAAAGGGCAAAAGAATTTAATATGTACTTCACAAAAGAGGATATACAAATAGACAATAAACACATATGAAAAGTTCTTCAATTTTAGTTGATTCACCAGTTATCAAGGAAACGCAAATTAAAAGCATAATGCCATACTACCATACCCATCTCAATGGCTAAAATAAAAGAAAGAGGTAATAGCAAGCATTGGCAAGGATGTGCAGAAACCAGACCTTTCAAATACTGCTAGTGGGATAGGAAATTGGGGAATTGTGTGCAGTATCAGAGCTGCACATCAACATAACCTATACTGAGCAATTCTTCATCTACGTATATATCCACAGAAATGCAACGTATGTTCACCAAAAGACTTGTACTAAAATAGTCATTGCAGTACTATTCATAACAGTAAAATCTGCAAACTATCTAAATGCTCAGCAATAGTGGAATGGATAAAAAGTTTATATTTACATATTAATTATTAGAGTAGTGATAATATATGTTCGGAAAAAAAAGATCAATAGGCATCAGGCAAATATCTAGTCATCTTCAACTCCTCTCTCTCAGCTCACAGAGTACAACACCAATTGACCTTTGCTCTGATTCCTGATTAAATTCTGAGATTATGCTAAATCTGAAAGGCAGCTATTCAGTGGGGATGACAATCCTGTAAAGCATTAATACTACATAGATCCAGGAATGGGTGGAAACAGCAAATTGCTCAGTACTTGCAACATCAGCAAAATACTTAAGAATAGAATTTTATGCAGACACATCACACCAGATGGTGATTTTTTTCATTGACTTTTGAATGATAATCACCTTCTGAGCAATTACCTTCCTACTACTGTATATTGATCCTCAAAATACACGTGTAATGGAAGTCAAAATTCTTTGCTCTTTTTCAGATAAGGCAATGCAGACAGATTATCTCACTTGTTCTAAATCCTCTATTTGGACTAGAATCATTTCATTCACCTTTGGGGGTGGGGTGGGGACGGGGTGCCTCTTATGAACCAGACATGTTTTGTTGACAGATTTACTAAATTAATTAAGATGGGATCTGTAACATAGAGGAAGGCATAGTCTAATGGAAGCAAAATTCTGATAATGTGTCCATACAAACTTAGGGAGCAATAAAAAACAATATATTGAGAAGGAAGCAACCTAAACATTCCTTGATGTCAATATTCGTAGGCAGGCTGAAGACAAAAACAAAAACAAAACAAATAAACAAAAAGATGAGGTAAGCCTTAGAAAATATTTGAGGAACATAAATTATGAAAGTAATATTGGAATAGCCATAAATGCAAGAGTGTTTTCCACATTCATGGGCATGGAAAAAGAAAAAATCAAGATGTTTTCTAATGCTACAAATTGTTTCCATTAAGCAATTATGTGCTTGCCTGAATCTTTAGCACATGCTGTTATTTGTATAAAATGTTGATCACATATACTTGGTCCAAAGGGAAGAGAAGTTGGTAGAACTGTAAATTTTCACACATTCCTTTAGAATCCTTTCAAATACCCTAGAAAGCAAAAAGGTGGATAATGATTTTCATTTGTAAAGTGTGAAAATAACATTTATTTAGACTGAAACTTTCTTATTAATCCAAAATGGATTTGGAAGAAGCTACCTAGGTTTGGAGCAAATATTCAGTTATTCATTACCTGCGAAATTAAGACCATGTTTATGGGGTTCTCCATAGAGAAATGTTTCAAATTAAATTGGAAATTTCACCTGTCTAAAAGCTAGGCGAACTGAAATCTTTGGATTTCTCTTGGCTGGATCCAGAACTTATGGTCTGTGCTATTCATTAACAACTAAGAAGTCCAATTTTTGTTATAATGGCCGTGAACCAATAAGTTAGACTTCCTACATTAAAATGCAATTTGATGTCATATCAAGGCTAGCTAAAATGTTTGCTGGATAGATAATTCAGCACAGGGTAACCAACAAGTCCTGACTTCTTTGCTGGATTATTTCAATTCTTGCAAGCCACTTAACTTCCTGGTTCTTATACTGATCCTCAGACACCAAATTGGGACCATGATAATTAATGGTAAAACCATTATAAAGTTAACTCCACAGTGCTGGCTTGTTTTTTATTGTTTGTTGTTTTGTTTTGCTTGTTTCACGAAGAATTCATATTTAGGTATCTGCCATTTGTTGATGCTTCAAATCTTCTGACCTTCATGCTCACATTATGGTAGTCCCCACATTGTGACTCTCACCTCTCCAAGGTAGAATCTTAAAATCTACACATTTCTCCTTTGTGGATATGTGCATTTTTCATTAATCAGATACCCTAGGATAAGACTTTAATTTTGGAAGTAAGATGCACGAGGAAGGAGCCAGGTTACAAGGTGTGGAGTGGCAAAGATGGTGTGTATCTGAGATTGTCATCTATCATGACAGTTTCCGTGTCATGGAAGAAGAAGCACATTTCTAGGATTAGTAGCAGAAACAGTCTGAACTTCAGTAGAAGTATTAAGTTTCTACTGTTGGCAGTGACAGTTTTGCAGTAATAATTGAAGTTATTACTGTAAACATTACCTAGAGTCTATTCCCTCAGACCTTCCAATCGTTCTATTTCATATTTATATTTGTTAATAACTCCATGTGGGAGTTTGAGACTGTATGTACCCCAGAAATAATCATGTTCTTAAAGCTAATCCATTCCTGTGGGTGCAAAGCTATTGTAAGTAGGTCCTTTTGATTAAGTTACTTCAGTAAGGCAGAGCCCAGAATGGGTCTTAATTCTTACTGGAGTCCTTTATAAACATGTAAAATCCTATAGAGAGAAAGTCACAAACCAAGAAGCTGTAAGCAGCAAAACCTGGAAGAAAAGGGAATGACCAGCAGATGCTGCCATGTGCCTTGTCATGTGACAGAGGAGTCCAGGATCACCGGCAGCTTGTCTTTGGGGAGAAAGCATTGCCTGTTGCCTTGATTTGTACAGTTTTCTCAGCCTCGGAAATGTAAACTTGCAAGCCAATAAATCCCCTGTGTAAAAGCCAACCCATTTCCGCAGCACAGCAGACTAGAACACTCCTCTACTTCTTCAATTGACTAGAGTACACTCTGTTGTCTACAACTGAGAACCATGACTGATACAGTTTATATGTTGAAATAGAGCATTATAATTCAAAAGTAGCAAATTCTTTAGCTATTGTTTCATTTTCTAGAAAAAACAACTGTATTTGAGACTCCTCTTTCCATGAGGTAATATTTTTCCATGGACAAACAATACTTCTAGATGCCTAATAATGGATCTAGGACTGAATTAAGTGCTGGGGGTAAGTATTGAACAACCCAGACAAGTCACTCTCCTCAGAAAGCATATACATCTCTGAAATAAATTTAAGTAATGAAATATTTTAAAGTATGCTGGTTTGTTGAAAATTTAAAAATTGGCAGAATATATTGTCATTTGTTGGTATGGCCTCTGGGAAGAGATAGAACAACTTTTATCACCTAGTTTTTCATGTTTCATACCATCCTCTACAATTTTCTTCCATGGTTAAACCTCTGAACACTATCCCTAATGGTTCAATGGATGAATATAGAGAATTAAAAGAAAGATCAGAAAAATGAAATGATAGAGCAAGGTGCAGATTTCTGCATTTTAAAAAATCTGAACATAGGAGGACAAAAAAGAGTATAGATTGTAACCCTCATGAATGCAAAAATTGCTTTTTAAAAAATGCATTCACAGAATCCTAAAATTTTACTTAAAGAAGAGATCTTCTACATAATCTAGTTCCACAATCTAATTTATGACTATTTGATTCACCTACATTACGGATATAATATATATTATGTACATATAATGTGTAATTATGTCCTTTCTTATGCTTGCACATCTTTGCCACCACTCAAATACAGGTGGACAAATGCCACTCCCAACTAAGGCTCCATGCCTTCCACTTTTTCATATCCAGTAAGCACACCCCCATATGCGTTTGTGTGTGTGTATATGTGAAGCATTGGAAACACACCTTGCATTTTTCTTTCTATGACATCTATCACATTACACAATTAGTGGTTTCTAGAGCCATTAAACTTTGCCTCTGAAACAATGCATATATAAATACACACACACACATATATATATAAGCAGATACAAATATAGTTTTGGTGAAGTATAATGAGATGAAATAAGATTTAAAGCCTTTTAACTTAGAATTAACCTGTATCCGGTGATGATTTATGGAGAACACGGAGAACAGAAGCAATGTGGATGTTAATTGTACAGTGCAAGCCAGTAGCAATGTTAAGGCACACATATAGGAATCCTGACTCTCAGCTCCAAAACATAACTCTTCCCTCCTCCTCAACACAAAATTATCTTGGGAGAACAGGAAGAGCACTCACAGGAATGGAGCAAAAGCACAAAAACAATTGGGATTCAGAACCAGGGAAGACAGAAAAAGCCCTTAGTGAGTCAGACAGTTTAGAGTCTTGATTTTTCTTTAGTCTGTATTTCAATGGTCTTTCTATTTTTGCTAAATATAAGTGAAAAGAAAGAAGGTTTTATTTCAATGGTCTTTCTATTTTTGTTAAATATAAGTGAATGGAAAGAAGGTTTTATTAGAGGTTTGTTGACTAGCTGCTGACTCTGATATGCCTTAAATGGTGCATAGAGATCCTCAGCTGCCAGGTACTGGCGGAATGCAAAGTATTCTTAGATTAGCAGTGCCTAGTCTCCAAAGTGCTCACAATTACATATTTTGAACTAGATATGTTTGCTTTCCTATCTTTTCCAAGAAATAATATATAATTTCAGTCTGTACATATAGTTTCGTTGGAGAACAAGATGTTCAATGAAGCAGTCACTGTGAAAAGCTCATGAGAATAATTAAATCTGAGCAATTAAGTTGATGACTAAATTTGGCGGTAGAAAAATGTTGATGACATACTTCTGCCGCCCTTTCTGGAAAGGCTTGCTTTCCTTTTCCCTCCATTTCCTTTAATCAAATTGGAAAGGCACAAATTGTTTTTTTTTTAAAATTCTTATCAGTACCAACTAGAACTTTGGCAGATATAGTTAGAGGGAGCTGGCAAATATATCCTCAGTTAGAAGGTCAAAGTTTCAAGATCCCATTTTTTTCTGTATAAAAATACTTGAAAACAATAAAAAGGTATTTCCATGAAATTTTTTGTTGTTGTCATCGTTGTTTTTTAAATAGGGGGCCTAAAAAAAAAAAAAAAGTTCATGGAAATACCTTTTTATTGTTTTCAAGCATTTTCCAAGATAAGATTTAATACTCAAAATGTTCAAATAGGGTTGAAGCTCTAACCCCAAAAGAAATGAGGAAACTGAAGCTCAGGGAGATTAAATAATGTGCCAGGAGTCACAGAGCCCACCACTAAATTGTGCTAAGCAATGCCTTCCAGTTTGTGTGCCACTTATTCTCTCTGTCCTTTTCTGTGCCTTCTGATTGGGATTGCTCTCTCCTGTCTACGTAGGGATTGAAGACAAGTTTCTATTTTCCAAGCCTATTTATAAATATAAATTCTAGTGCTTAAGTAAGTTAAAGAGAGCATGGCTTCTTGCTAATCCATGTTGGTTTGCTTTTTACAGTATTATTTCTGGTGAGGAGAAACAGAATTTATTGTTCGTGCTCAGTGCCTTTGGATTCTAAAGTGAGGCTTGAAAATGACTAGGAGAAGAAGGAAATAGCACAGATAAATGAGGGTAAGTATAAATGTGGACTTTTGTAGTTAAGTAAAATGGTTTCTGATATGACAACCTAAGAGCTTTGAACATGGTTCCCACATAAGAGTAAATATTAAATGGTTGGTTTTCCTAGTATTCCATAAGGAACAACTAATGATGCAAATGTTCATCATTCATTTGTTCATTTAACAAAAATTTGAATACCTCAATGTGCCAGGGGTTTTGCTAGGTCCTGCAGCTACAGAGATAAAGCTTTACCTTTAAGAAATGCAGTTTATTAGAAGAGATAGATACACATTTTTAAAAATTATTTCTTTTTGTGAGTACTACAATAGAAATGTACTTAAGTTATTGTGAGAATACAAAGGAGGGACATTATTCTAGAGTGGCATCCTTAGGCCAAACAAGGCTTTCTGGAGTATTTGACTCCTGACACTTCAACTGTGAGCTTGGGCTGGCCTGGATACAAGTTAGGGAAGGACACTCAAGCTGAGGGAAACCCAGGAACAAAAGCAGGGAAGCAAGAAATCTTATATAGATGGGGTATATTGTTAGAGTATGTTTAATACTGCAAATTTGAATATACTTTGAGAAGCACAGGAGCTAAATTTAAACGGATGCTGTGATGATAGTTATCTGCCAATACAAATTCACAATGTGTCTTATTTTCTTAGGAACAAGGTCTGGTCTTTAAAGCATTTGGTTCCATCAAGAAGTTCTGTAGCTCCTCTGGACCCTCTCCCAAATAAATTATTTTTTTCTCACTTTGGTCTACAGAGTCCCTTAAGTTAGTTGAATCCTGAACAAATGCAGAGTTTCTCAACCTTGGCAATATTGATATTTTAGACTCAATAATTTTTTATTGGGGTGGGGTCCTCTCCTGTGCATTGCAGGATATTTAACAGCCTCCTTTGATTTTACCCACTAGATATCAGGAGAAGCACCCCTCCTTGCCGTTGGGACAACCAAAATATCTACAGACATTGCCATATGTCCCCTGGGTGGGAGAAGATCATATTTGGTTGAGAATCATCAGCTATTGCAACTTACTTTTATGACAGCAATTTGAGTCAGGCTCAAATGTCTTACTTTTAGTAATAATATATTAAAGGATTGGTGAGTGGTTTGCACAGGCTACATTCAGCCACCAAATGCCAAACCACTCTCAATGAAAGCCAAAAGTATAGTGTATAGCCACATATTAGAAAAGGTTCTATGTCCCTCTGCAGAAGAGCCTGTGACATTAGTTGGTGTCAGTATCAGACCTACAGATGACATTGCTATTCCTCTCCTGAGCATACAACACAGGCCTAACTCCTCAATGACCTGTAAGAAAGCTGTATTGAGCTCATCTCCTTCTTACCTGAAGTGGTGCAACATAGTTCTCAGCCTCAGATGCCCCTTTGGAAATTCTGGGGAGATTTAAGTAAAACAAAACTCTTGATTACTCTGAGATGTTTTGATTTAATTTAAACAATACTGATACCGCAGTTATATCCAGAGGTCCTAATTTAATTGGTCTGGGGAGAGATTGGGAAACACTGTTCTCTTTATCTTAAGCTAGGTACCATCTTTTAATTATTTTAATCTCTATTTTGTTTAGAGTTGGTGGGAGGCAGCTAAATTTTACTTTTGTTATACACATACCTAGTCTGTATTTTCTGTATAAAGGGCATGTAAATTTAGTGTCTGCTTTAAAACTAGGAGTTTAGTCTCTAATCCAATGTTTCCCAAACTTATGTTTATTTGAATCACCTGTGTTTTTGTTTTTAATTTCAAAGCCCTGGCCACACCAGAACAATTAAATCACAATCTCTGGGGGTGGTAAACAGCATCCATAGGTCTTGATGTTCCCCAGATGATTCCAAAGAGTAGACAAGTTTGGAAACCAATGCTTTATCCACATCTGGAGAGGAATCTAAGTATTGGAGCCCAGTTGACATGGATCTTTTCTTCTTAATTTTGGCTGCACATTAGAATCACCTGGGGAACTTTTAAAACTCCCAAAGCTCAAGTTGCACCCCAAGTCTATTAAATCAGAATAGCCCAGGGTGGAAGCGAGGTACCAGTATTTTTTAAACCTCTCTAGTTGATTAAAATGTGCAGTCAAGCAGTGGTTCTCAAACTTTAGCAAGCATCCGAATCAACCAAGAGACTCAATAAAATACAGATTGTTGGGCCTCCTCCCCCAAGTTTCTAATTCAGTAGGCTTAGGTTGGGGCTTATTTGTGCATTGTACTCACTTGTTTAGTTCTAACAAGTTCTCAGGTGATGCTAATACTGCTGGTCCAAGGACCACACTTTGAGAATCACTGGGATAGAGAATCAGATTTAAAAAATGAAAGATGAAGTGTAACACATGGAGGGTTAAGTTTAACTTCCAAGAACTTTTTCAGTGCTGATGTCAACTATTGTAGTTGAATTGTTTCAGTGGATGTGATATTACCCTCTCAAGCCTTCATGAGGATACTAATTATACCTATTTTAGTATTTTCTTCTGTTTCCTATAATAACTCTTTTGTTTAGATTAGTTTTTCCCTTCCGTTTTAAATTTTTTTAATTTTTATTTTGATGTTTTTCCCACCTCATTCTTATTTGTAGAAGGGATATAGATCAGCATGTATGGTATCTAAAGTTCATTTCCTTAATTCAAATGAAAGTCCCTATGTACCTGGCAGTAAATACACTGTCTGATGGTGGGTCTCTGGCTATAGAAGTGGTGGCTCCAGAGATAGGGGAAATGAGTACCTGTAGCAGAGAACACTTTGTTTTTTCATTTTGTTTTGTTTTGTTTTAATTTTTAGGGTAGGCAAGGGAGTAAAAATTTTATTAAGAAACAAGAAAACGAAAAAAGTCACGGTCTGAGGCATGGTCCATGGGTGAGCTACAGAATAAGATGTGGATGTGGGGCCCCAGGTTAGGGCTTCAAAAAAAAATTTTTTAAGATACTTTAGATTACATAAATGTTACATTAAAAATATAGGGGATTCCCATATGCCCCACTCTCTACTCCTCCCACACTTTCCCACATTAACAACATCCTTCATTGATGAACACATATTGAAGTATTGCCAAGATACATGGATTATAGTTTATACTATAGTTTACACTTTGTCCCACACAACTTTGTAAGTTATGACAAAGTGCATAATGGCCTGTTTTAAGTTATTAAGATTGCTTGTCCATCAAGTGCAAGGGTATTTATCCCTCACAGCAGCTCTAAACTATATGGAATCCTTGCCCTGTTTCTCTGGCCCCAGGACTCATTCAGAGACTCTTAGTTGTCTGACTTCCTGTTTTAGAGAGTTTTACTTACAGCATTAGCCAGATGATAAATACCTGCGTCAGCCACTTAGAAAGCTCTGAAGGAAGGCAGTCATATGATCATTCCACTGCCTTTTAATCAATTACTCAGCCAACCATTCATGGCCTACATCTTTTCCAAACCCCTGGTTTTGATGTTTTGTTGGAAAATTTCCCTTTTTAGAGAGACACTCTTTTGCCCTCATGGACTTGTGAGTGCCTCAACTTCATTATGTCTTATCAACAATCCTTTTTCATCTGCTTTAAATTACCCTGAAATTGTTCATTCTTCTAGCCAGCCGATGGAAAACTTCCTGGCTTTCCTTCACTGTATGGTTTTGTTTTTATATTTTGTCTTTTATTTCAAAGCTATTTGGGAAGGAGGAGACATAAATCTCAGACTAGTGTAATGCTGAGATTAAATCTTTGGGATTTAAAGTAATTAGAATGATAGGAGAAAGCATACAGGAAACATGTACTTTCTGTTGCCATAAAGTGAGTTACAAATTGAAAATTCTGTCTTTCTCCTGTTTTTATAATAGTCTACATAATGATTCCTCCACTGTATCACTACCACTATGACCCCTCCCCCCCAAAAAAGAAACAGGAAAAGAGGAAAACTAAACAATTTCTTCAGAAACAAATCAGGGAATTTGGAGAAGAAGATCAAACAAATTTTATAGCATTATATAAAGAAGACAATGATTCAAGTAAACTTTCCAATTACAAAAACAAGCTGTCAACACCTGCCTGGTTCTATTGGTTCCAAAACAAATGACAGAGTAAAAACTCAGGAAATATGTGCTTTGGTTCAAAGGACAAAGAAAAGAGACAAGTCCTAACGGACT
>JAQZBX010058119.1:0-17807 GCA_029593785.1 Cabassous unicinctus
TTTGTGTGTGTGTGTGTGTGTGTGTGTGTGTTTTAAGAAGGTACCAGGGATTGAACCCAGGATCCTTGTACATGGGAAACAGGTGCTCAACCTATGAAATTTATCCACTCGCCAATAAGAGTTGGTTATTTTGTTTGTTTGTTTTTAGAAGGTACTGGGATCTAACCCAGGACCTAGTACTTGATCTACATCAGTTTCCTAAGGGGAAGTTTTGCAAGCCTCTTCAGGCCGCAGCAGTTTTCTCATATATGAAATAAGAATAATAATTGAACCTGATATACTTAATGTCATGAATGAATGTGATACTGCACATTTTTAAACCTTATCTATTGTGATGATTTACTGATACTTAATTGAAAGGCTTTTCTAAAGTTTACAAATAATTGAATATATTTCAAAGTAGTTATTTCATATAAGTGAGACAAAGATAATAAAATGTTTATCTTTTGTATTTGGTTTGAAATAATTAGAATAAGAAAATTCATAGCATCAGAAACTAGAATATAGTTTAACAGGGCTCTGGGTGGGGATGGGAATGGGGATTTAATTCTTAAATGGTATGGACTTTCTATTTGGGGTGATGGAAACGTTTTGTAATGGTTGGTGGTTATGATAGCACAACATTGTGAAAGCAATTGACAGCAGTGTATTATATATTTGAATGTTGTTAAGAGACGAAAATTTAGGTTGTATTTATGTTATTAAAATAAAAATAAAAAAAAACATAGGAAGGTCAAAAAATTTTTAAGTATAAGTGAACAAATTGAGTAAATGGAGACATAAGCCATTTAAAATTCCATTTAAAATTTCTTGTAAAAAAAAAGGCGATTGTTAAGTATTACAGTTTCAAGAATGTATGATTAAGTATATTGAAAAAAGGGTGAAATAGATTGTTTAATACTTTGGTGTTCTTTTTCTTCACACACAATATGAAAAACCTCACTATAAAGCAATGCATGTTGACTTGGTGGCAATTTGATTAATAAAATTAAATATTAAAATATAAGCAAATCTAAGAATAACATCAAAAAGTCAAACTTGCAAAAATCTAATTTTATTAGAAAATATATTAAGCACAACATGTGATAATTATTGAACAGTGACATTAATTGGCTAAAAATCATAATAAATTTCCAAAGGAGAAAAATGTACTCTAAAGCAGACCATATACTGGTTGTCATAAAATATTTTCTTTTAATAAGATATATAGTAATTAATTAACAGAAGACTTTAAATGAATATGTCACTAAAGGAAATGATCATTAAGAAAAAGATGAATTTTAAGAAAATTTTCTGTGGTTGAATTGTTCTTCAGTGATATAATCAGCTACTGAAAATACACAGAGGTGGTGAAAATCGACTTTGGCAGAGGGCAGGTTGAAGGCACTGAGAGCCTGGGCAGGAACGGGGCATAAAGAAATGGGAAAAGTAAAGAGAGAGGAGAAGTTCTCCAAACTAGTCTGTTATACACTGAGTTGGGAAAGATCTCATGTCCTAATATATTTACGAAGACAACACAAATTCCTTCTATCCTCTAGTGCAAATCTTGTACTTTATAGATTTCTGGGGAGAACTTCCATCTTCCAGTGCAGACCAAGCCAGAATTAGTGTAGTGAATGATTCATGCACAAGCTTGTTAAGGCAGACAGATGTTCTACATGCTCAGCTGCTCTGGATTTCTAACTCTTCTTCTTCTCTGCTCTGACCCTGTTGTTCTTCATTGAAACCTGCCCTTTTCTTCATCAAAACATGTATTTTCCTTTTGTGTTCTAATATGGCATTCTAAGAGAAAAATGTCTTTCTGTTAAATTGTCAATTTTATAAAAGCATATTCTTGATATTTTCTTACATTTTCCTTTCTAGGAGATTTTAGAAACGGCCTTACAGTGGATCTCCTGATGGATCCTTCTCTTTATTGGCTGTCTTGACTCCTCTACATACGGCAACCTATGCTAGGCCTAGATCTCTCAAAATCCAAATCTTTCAGGTATCTACTATTGCACCTCCCTCCATTCCAAATGTCTCACCTTGCCCGGACTCAAGATCAACAGGCTTGTCTAGATTCCCTTCTCTGATAGTTTGGGCACTTGGGGATTTTATTCCATGTTGCTCACTGAAATTCATAGTAAAGATAAACAAGATAGGATGAATACCAACCAATGCAGCCAAAAGACTATCAAAAGAAAATGGTTGAATTATTATGATTATTTGATGCATCACTATGCCTCTAAGCCAAAAAATAAATCTGAACCATCCTTTTCTACATCACCTCCAAATACATCTCTCAATTTCTAAAAACATTTCCCCATCCAATATCAGATGCAATCAAGGAATTCTCTTATTGGCAACTCATCAGATATCTTGCTTTAACAAACTAATTACCCAACAGCCTCTGTATGTGGTTAGGTACTAGTGGAGATATTTTCTCAAGGTCCTTTAAACAGCTGCTTTGACCTCATTGTTTTTCAGGCAATAGATGAGGTGAATTACTAAGGGAATAACCACACTGTACTGTATAGAGAAGATCAGTTCCATTGGAGAGCCTGAGACTGGCATAAGATAGTGAAGGAAAGCTGAACCATTCAACAGAAGGACTGTAGTGTGGTGTGAGGAGCAAGTGTGTGTAAAAGGCCTTGCTTATACCTGAAGAGGAGCTAATGCTCAGGATGGTAGATACAATGTGGGCACAAGAGAAGATCAGGAAGGAGGTACCAAGTCCATAGGAGAGGGTGGTGCTGAGCATGACAGTAAAACTGGTAGAGACATCAGAGCAGGAAAGTGGGAAGAGAGAGGGCAGCTCACAACTGTAGTAGGGGATGTAATTGTCTCCACAGAAGTCCAAGTTCATAGCTGGAAGGGTGTTGAGGAGTGTGATCAGAAGACCCAGGGCCCAGGATTCCCACACCAGCCCCTTACAGAGCAGGTTGCTCATCATCTGTCCATAGAGCAGGGAATGACAGATGGTAGCAAAGCAGCCACAGGCCATCACTGCCAGCAGGCTGACTTCAATGGCTCCGCTCAAAAACAAAAGAAGACTTGAGCCAGGCAGCCCTTCACAAAGATGGTTTTCTTCTGAGACAACAAATTCTCCAGCAGCTTTGGCACTGTGACAGAAGAGAAGCAAAGATCCGGTAAAGAGAGGTGACTCAGGAAGAATTACATGGGATTGTGGAGGTGAAAATCTGCTCTGATCACCAGAAGCATCAAAAGGTTCCCTGTCATGATCAGGAGGTAAATCTCCAGAAACAGGACAAAGAAGAGAGCCTGGATGTGTGGGTCAGCAGACAGACCAAGGGTGATGAATTCATCTATGGTGCTATGGTTCTCCAAAGTCATTTAGAGGGGATTTTGTCTAGAATTAATAATAAAAACAAACCTGAAATCTGCTTTGACTACATTACTACCGGAGCAGAGAATCTTGATCCCAACTAGTTTGTATCTCATATATGCCTCGATTGATTTTTTTTTTTTTAATTTTTCTTTTAGGCCAACAATCACCTTCAGTCAATTCCTCTGGGTTAACCCCACAATTATTCTACTTAAGGTTGATATTCTGTCTCAGGGATTGCTGAAAAAATTTGCAAATTTTCCCAGATCTGGAACATGAGGGTATCAAAATTCACTTTTTGGATTCTAGTGGGATTTGTAGAGTGGATGCTCTTAATTTTGTCTTTTCTCTAACTCAGTCTTTTATTCCCATTCAAATCCTCTCTAATTTGTATCCTGTTAATGGTTTTACTTTGTCTTCATCTGGTTTTTAACATGGTACTTTCACAGATATTGCCAATTTCCTCTTTAGAACATGTTTGAAAGTTGTAGCTATGGGCCTGTGTACAAATGTGTGTCTGTATTACTTTGTGTTTGTAGGACAGATGCTGTGAAAGAAGGAATAATGGAGCAGCATAGTGAAGTCATTTTGCAGAAGAGAAAACTGAGTATCAGAGGTTATATAACTATCTAAATTTGCCAGTTTGAAAGGTTAGAATACGACTCTTCTATGTAGCCCTCTTAAGACAAGAGAATTTCCTACCAGACAGTGTCTTCCAAACAAGACTTGGCAATGAATGTGCACTGTCAATCCACACCTAGGGACTTCTATGGCTGTCCTTCTAGAAAGCCTCAATGCTGAGGATAGACTAGTGTACTGGTCCCTGAGCATCCATGGTTCCCCTTTGTCTCTGCCTTTGCTTGTCAGAAATGTGCTATTTTCTATCCAATTTATTTTCATATTGATACTCACCTTGATTTCAACTTTTTCCTTAGATCTCCCTTGAATATTACCTTATCTGGATCCACCATAATATGTCATAATAGAACAACTATTCTTCACTGAGTACCTGAGAAATATAGGCACTCCTAAAAACTTTTGTTTTTAATCTTCAGAAAAAAATTGGGGAAAATCATTGTGCTGGATTTTTTCAAATATTTGGTTATCTTTCCAAATCTTATCACAACATGATTCCAAATCTCATCTCTCTGATTGCAGATTTTCTGTTCTTTGTATCTTGACCCTCCACTTCTCTTCTTAACAATTTCTTTATAATTTCTTTACTTTTTTTTCAACAACATGATCTTATCTTTCATCTCACAATATGTAACTCTCTTCACTGTATGCAATCACAGTAACTCACCTTTTATTTCTGGTATATAGTGTTCAAATGTATGTAGTAAGCTCCCTTTTTCCTTTCAAATGCCATTTTAATTTTGTGAAGACATTGATTGTGCTATATAATATTTCATATCCAGAAAACTTGAAACAATAAAAGAAAGTGCACATAATGGAACTCCAATGAGGATTTGTTTAATGAAGCAACAAAATAATGAAGAAAATAGTACAAATTATATAGCGAATTTTGGAGACAGAGGGAAGACTTCAAATACACAAATTTGATAAAGGTCCCAAAGTAAAGGGGAATGGAATGGATCAAGAAATGCCCTGTATGTGTATGTGTGTGTGTGTAGGGTGAGTTAGATTGTTGCATTTGTAGAGGTATTTTACTTGTGTATCTCCAGCACCTACCAGATCCTTGTACCTGAGGCATCAACCCACAACCACCAGCCAATTTTGAGTTTATTAGAAAAATTACATAATCCCATCGTGTTTAATCTATTGTCAGGCATCCATTCATTTTTCTGTCAACTATTCATTTAACAATTAAATGTCTGTTTGTCCATTTTTATATTCATCCATTGATTTTGTAATTCATCCATTCCTTTCATAAACTTTCTTTAGATTTGTTTATTCTTCTATTATTTATTCATAAGATTGTCTTTTCAGAAAACAACTATTCACGGATTGCTTGCTCTATGACAGATACTGCTAGGCACTGAGAGAAGACAACCTTATATTTACTGCTGTTCATGTGTTATATGAATACTCTTGTTCTTTGAGAGTTTGCCAAACTTGCCCAACATTCAGTACTTAATTCTGTCTAGCAGGAACCTTGATTTTTGGCTATACACTCAAATCGTGCCTTTTCTTGAACCTCATGCCTGGTATGGGAGCTCCCTACAGTGTTCTGACACGATCCTTTGCCCTCATACGCTGCCGTGTATTACTCTAGCTTTGCCCTGATATGGCAGCATCTGCTGTGAGTGTTGTCCCAAAGACTCACAGTAACAAGTTAATTCTACAGTGCTTTCCAACTTCCCAGTCCTTGTCTTTTCTGATTGTTTCCTCAATATTGATATTGAATATGTATACAACTTCCCAGACAAATTCTTTGGTTCAGTTTACATCAGAGATTCAGTTCATATCTCAGTTCTGCCTAGCAGGCTAATATAAAACAAGGGTGGCTCAACCCAATTCAAATTCGGAAATGATGAGAATAACCTGCTGGAAAAATCAGTTTTAGGGAATCTGTCCCAACTCTTTATTGTCAAGTCATGTTGGAAGTAAACAATTTCTCCAGCAGCTATACAAACAAAATTAATTGCTTAATAAAATAATCAAGGCTATTCTCTTAAAAAATATGAGAATATTTGTTCAGAATATTTTTTGCATTTATTAGACAGTTAATTGCTTAAATCTTCCACACTTACTCTTGGTCCAACTTTTACTCATCCATTCAGAGGTATCTCAGAACCTCATCTTCACAGGAAGTTTGAGTGACTGACCTTAGGACCAAGGTGGTTGGAGAAGAAACGTCCTGGCTCCTTAGAGAGAGAAGAGACATCACTGCAGAAGTTAGATGAGGTTGATTCTCCTATTGAGTAGCTAGATTTACCAATGTTCATGGGATGGCAAAATAAGAGACTTCTCAAATATACTTCTAATTTTCATCTTTGTCTACTATCACTTTGTATATCAGTAAGATATTGAATTTCTTAGTTATTTCATTCTATAATTGAGGGTGTATTCCACTGGAAAATATTTAAACATAAGGTAGCACTTCAAACAATTCATAATATTACACATTTAGATCAAATAAATGATTGGTGATGATGATGATCAGGTTGATGTTGATAATAAAGATGATAATGCTAGACACCATTCAAACACTTTATATGTATTGATCTAGAGAATTTGCCTGTTTTTATCCTTTTATCCTTTTTCTATTTTTAAAAATAGATCAGGAATGAGTCTCAGAAATATTAAAATCATGCCCAAGGTGAAACAGATAGCAAGCAGTAGAGATGGAATTCGAGCCAAAGTTTAGCATGTACCTTTCGACATCCTTTCTAAGTGAACCAGTGTCTTGAAAATGTCCTCTGAGGAAGAAACATACAATACAAGGTTCTTAATACTTTGTTCAGTCTCAAATGCATTTAACTTTTAAATGATTATTTCACAAATGCTAGGATGAATGGGTTCATGAAAGGGGAAAAAAGAGAGGTCCACTATTCGTCTATTCACAGAGCATGGTAGATGGCTCTGAATGTCCACAAATAGGGAAATTTGCATACTCTAAGCATTCTAAATCCCATGGGTATCTGGGACTCCCCCAGACTTGGAAGATGTGGTGAAAATAGGTGAGTGTGGAATCATAACATGACTGCCTTTAAATATATTCTTAAATATTTCATAGTTTATGCCCCTCCCTCATGCAATTTAGCAGCTGTATTAGTTTGATCAGTTTTGAAGATGGAAAGATTTAGTAACAGCAAAAAAGTAAATTTCCTAAGGCATATGTGATAGGGCTCTAGAAAAGAACCAATGTCCACTATCTACTCTAATATAGTCCTCCTTTGACTGCTATGCTCCCAGCTGCTCTGCTTTCACTGTACTCTGGAGCCCAGGTGAAAACAGAGTTTGACCCAAAATGCAGGCAATTCCCATTTCCAATGCCCAGCATAAGTCATGGAGGCCAAAGAGTTCTTCCCCAGTAACTGCTCAGAGTAGCTGAGCACAAAGACCCCACTCTCTGGAAAATATGAGTCTGCCTAAATTTGGAGGCTCAGTCAGGCAAATAGAAAATCTGTAAGAAGACCTAGGATGAAAGAGTCACCTCAGAAAGCCAGAAAGAGAAGGTCATTGGAAGAGAAAGAAGAAAGTTTTCAAGAGAGATAGGCATACACTTAAGAGCAACCAAGAGGACATTACCGAGCTCCTGACATTTATGGCTCAGAAAACTTCCCACTGCTCTGGTCTTCCTGGGGCCAAGAAGTCTCTGTATTCATGAAAATCAATAGTTTTATGATCCAATGTGAGGAATTGCAGATGATTTTTTTAGATAGGAACCACAGTTAGGACATGAAAATCGATTATACCACAGAATTAAAAACTCTTAAAGACTGAAGCCTCAAGACGTGCATCCTCAGGGCTCTGGCTTGGTCCCATGTTTCTCTCCCAAAAGCTGCAAGGAAGACACTCAAATCTTCAACAAAAGGTATGAGTAGCTTCTGTTTAATAGTTGTAAGCCTAATCATCACTTTATTTAGGTTCCCGTGTGATTCTAAATACTGTGCTAGGAGAACCCATGAAGTGAGTGGTTCTCAGATATCACACTTTAGAAAGCAGATATGAATTAGGCAATCAGAAATTAGCCAGCTGAGTTGGCAGTCCTGAAGACAGAGGAGCCAATGTTCTTTATTCCATCATGTCACAGTCTGTAGTCAAACCAGAGACTCACTAATAAGTTGAAATTCATAAGACCCTCAGGGTATTCTATTTAGTATGGACTTTTGAAACTTCTGTGATGAAGCTATGACCTAGGATGAGAACTCTTGGGTCTCTGGCACCATTTTGCATGTTTATTGCTAATATGCCTCATTGGAAAATCACAGGGAAGCTGTGCATTGATATTTAACTGGCCTTAAGGGTTTTATCCTTTCACCACATATTTTGAGTTTATAAACATTACTTAAATGATTATTTTAGTAATCACTTGTGTCAAGATCGGAGAGTTTATCAGGGAAATGGTTAAATGCAGGTCATGAAAATGAAGGAAAAGATAGTGTTAATCACTGAGTGATCAATAAATACAAAGCCACAATTTGTTCTTGAGGAATTTGAACTGATAAATATCCAGTGGATTTTGGCAATGTGTCTTACTGTTGTTAGTAAGTAAAGGTGGGGGCATTGGGCAGATTTAAGATGTATATTAGTGTTGAAGAACTGGCCTGTTTCCAAAATATTGCAAGAGAATAGACCAGAGCAACAATCGATTAATAGCCTAGATTTATTAATTACTTACCAAATGCCAGTTATTTTTCTCCGTGTTTTAAATGTGCTTACTTATTTCCCACAACATCCATGATCTAGAACCTCTTATTATCTCCATTTTACATTGACACATTTCAGGCACATTGTAATAGCTGGGTAAGTTCACAGTTAATAACTAGTGGAGTCAAGACTCAAATTCAGATTATGAGATTTCAAAATCTGCCCCTCTTCACTGTGTGAAATGACCTCGGCTATAGAAGTTAAGTTAAAGACTTGTCTTTGTATAGTTTGACTGAAAAGGAGCTAAATATACAGAGGAAAGAGAAGAGAGGCTGTTAAAGCAAAATCTGGTGCTCAGACAGAAGTCTGTGTCCCTGCTATGGAAGACAACATTGGACATCAAGCAGGGCACATTCACATCAAAATACTATTCTTGAATTCAAACTATAGCAAACAGTTAAGCTGTTGTGTGGGTTTTTTAGTTGTGGTATTATTATTATTATTATCATTATTATTAATATTATTTTGATGTGTGCCTCCAAGATTTGGATATATCTGGGATTATTATAATAATAACTAAAAACAATTGAATGATTTTCAAAGATACCTGAAAATAATATTAATGTGAAGTTCAATTATGGTCTAATTGTGTTATTTGGTACATGTATAAATTTGACAATTTGTGGTAAATAATTGGCGTGTTTGATTGATTCTTGCTCAATTGATGTGATCCCTGAGGACCAGTGAGGGACCATTATTCCCTAAGAGTCAAATGTTGAAATTTTTTACAGGCTTTTTGAGGTTCTCAAAAATAACCTTTGAATTTAGTCTGTGAAAAAAGGAAGAATAAAATAATATACTGCTCTTTTATGGAAAAAAAATGAGAAAATGTCTAAACCCATCACTGACAGAATATCCTTGGTATGAAAAGTGATAGGACTGGAAAAGATGAAAAAATTGCTAGAATTATATTTCTCTAGTTTTCTATCAACATTTACATTTTTTATCATTTCACGTTCATATCCCATGATCTTGCCTTCATGCAACATTGTCTCTCGTGCCAAAAATGGTATTTTAAGCATATTTATGTTTACTGTTAGGAGAAGTGAAAGAAAATGTATAAAGCTAACAATCATTATGGATTGGGTCTTTCTGCATTGAACAGCAAGTGATGAAAACTAGCAAAAAAAATTTAAATACTTGATCTACTCTACAGCAGTTAATATGAATTAAGTCAAGTGGATAGTTCTGGACAATACCAAGGCCCATAACAAAGCAAAACCCTTCATTTAAAGAAAAGATTTCACAGTATGAGCCAGCAGAGAACACATGGTTACACTAGGAATTTGAGCAATCATGCATGGAGGAATAGATTTTAAAAGGTTCAATGCTTTACCTTGTAATACTTTTATTGATTGTATTTACCATATTTTTAATATTGTTGATTGGGTTTTTATTGTACTTATTTGTGATACTGGGAAGGTTGATCTAGAAAAAATTAAATGTGCAAATAAATAATATCGTGAATGAACAGTGAATATAAAGTGGTAAGAAATATACATATGGAATAATTTTTAAAGTTAATAAGAAAATACTGTCAGGAATTTGATATCTATAAAATTGTAAAATTAGGTGAAATGAACAACTTCCTAGAAAATACACAATTTACCTAAAATTACTCAAGTAGAATTAGAAATCTTTGCTGGAATATTAGTTATTAAAGAAATTGTTTCAGTAGTTAAATATCTCTCTATTATGAAAACTTCATGCCTAGATTGTTTATATAGATCAGTCTTTCCAAATTTTATACAGATTATTCCAATCTTTAACTCTATTGGACAAAAGCAAAAGGTGACTACTATTGTACTTGTTCTATGATAATAGACAATTCTAGAATATGAAAGGAAGTTGACAGGTCTATTTTTCATAAACATAAAATATAAGGTAATGCATAATTTCTGAGAGGATGGCCAGGATGAGGGAGGAGACCAAAGGTAGGTGTAATTATTAGTATTTGTTCTTAATTTAGCAGTGGCATCATGTGTTCTTCTAACACCTTTACAAACAAGTGAACAACCAAAATAACTGTGAACTTAGCCAGATATTTCAGTGTCTTGGAGTCAAACTATAAAAATGTCATCCCTCCTTTACCTGCCTTTCTAAGCATTCACTGGTGTGGGGAAACCTCAGACGCATCCTTGTGTTGGAGCAGCCAGTTGTTCTGCAATGCTTGTCTAGACCTGGGTTTCCATTTCCCATTCCCTCAAGTTCTCTCTGTTCCAAATTTCTTTTCTTGCCCCAGGAGTCCACATTTAAAAGTCCTATGTTGACCCTTATATTCTTGACTTTATGTTGCTCGGGCAAGAAGTGTGCATGGGACATTTCCCATATTCTCTTGTGTTAGGCAATGGTCTGTTAAAAAGAAGGAAGAGGAAGAGGAGCAAGGAGTAAAAGGGAGAGGAGAAGGAGGAAGAGAAGCTGCCATTCTGATTCTGGGAAGCACAGCACAGCAGTTTTTCAATCATCCTAGCATCTGAAATTTCCATCTTAGATAGTCCCGGCCTCTTACCACCAGCAGCACTTCAGCAACGTATTTTCTTCAACTTCATCTTAGGGTTGGAGCAACTTCTTCATCTCCTCACCTCTTTTTTGCTCCTCCATACCTTCCAACCATTTTATATTAAATCTGTCTTTGTTTAAGATATTTAGAATAAATTACAGTGTTGGTGTCAGTTTAAATTTGGATTTCCAAGATTTATAGAATGCTTTTGCATTAGGTTTTATGTAATTCTTCTGAATTCCTCTAATGACTATTCTTCTCTTTCCTAGAAAAATCTCACCTATGATGTTCTATGTATCCCACACTTTTCTTTTCTAAATCTCTTCATTTTCCTTAGACTCAAGATCAGCCAAACTTGCACTATGTTTTTTGTGCTGCTGTTTTAGGTACTTAGTGATTTTACTCCATGGTTTTCCATAAGGTGCAAAAGAATTTGGAGGAGGGAGCTGAAACTATCCCCATTGCCAAGAGATCGTATAGGAAACTGAATCTAAGCCACCAGTAAAACTACATGGAAAACCAGCAGGACTCCTATGGAATCTTCTCTAGTTGCCCTATATCTGATAAAGCTTCACAGATCTTATAAAAGATGTCTGTGAGCGTGGACATTGTCTACTTCCTCTCTGATGCACTTTCTGCAGAATCTGCCTTGTTGCCAGGGCTTTTTCCAGTGAAAGTTCATCTTCAGGTGCTCTCCTTTCCCTCCTCCATCAGTCTCAAAACAATCCAGGTCTTCCTTCAGGAACCATGGTTCTTATGTTCTAGCCAGGCTTTATTCCTTGTATCATACTCACGTAAATCCAGGTAAGAATTCAGGACACTGACAATGTTCTAAAAGCTAAGCATTTTGTGAATATTTTACAAACAAAATACCAATTTGCCTGGATTGAAATAGTTACTTGATGCATTGTCTGCCTATGAGAAAGACCCTTGCTGCAATTCTGACCTGTTTCCTAGTTATCCTATGTCTGTTTTCTGCCGCCTGAAATGTTGTAAACTTATCTGTAACACATTTTTCAGAACTGCTTTTACTTCTTTGTTCTTTAGGTTGTAGACAAGGGGATTCACTAAGGGAGTGACCACACTCCACTGCATGGAGATAATCACCTCCCACGGGGAACCTGAGGTTGGCTTGAGTTAGTGAAGAAAACCTGAGACATAGAATAAGATCACTGCAGTGAGGTGGGAGGAGCAGGTGGAGAAGGCCTTGCCTCTGCCTGAGCTGGAGCTGATGCTCAGGATGGTAGAGACAATGCAGCCATAATAGAAGAAGACCAGGAGGCAGATTCCAAAGGCATGCAGGAGGGCTGAACAGGGCAGTACTGCGAAGTCATGGTGCTATTAGAACAGGATAAAGGGAATAAAGAAGGTGTTTCACAGCAGAAATTGTGGATGATTTGAGTCTTCCAAGCTAGGAAGGTGTTGATGAGAGCATCCAGAAAAGTCAGTCCCCAGGAAGTCCACACCAGTCCCATACATAGCTGATTGCACCTCATCTGACTATACACCAGAGGGTAGCAAATGGCAGCACAGCGGTCATAGGCCATCACTGCAAGGAGGAAGAGCTCTGTTTCCCCAGCATCAAGCACGGAGACTTGGGTTAAACAGTCTTCCACTGAGATAGTTTCCTTTTTCAACAGGAGGTTCTCCATTATCTTGGGCACAGTGCTGAAGAGTAACATAGGTCCAGGAAAGAGAGGTGACTCAAAAAAAGTACTTGGGGGTATGGAGATGAGAATTGCCCCAGATTAGCAGGATCATCAACATAGTCACTGAAATAATCAAGAGGTAAATAATTACCAGGAAAAGTACAAAGAGCAGGGACTAGGTGTGATGGCCAGCAGGCATCCCAAGGATGAGAAACTCAATGTTTGTTCTGTGATTTCCCAAAGTCATTTAGTTAAATTAATCCCATGAAAGAAAACAGAAAGAGGAGCATAGTTTCAAATGTCTCCGCCCACAACCCCAGAGTTCCCACACTGCTCTATGTACCCACACCTTTCTCCTTCAACTTCTCATAGTTGCCATCATTTTCAACTATCTCTTCTGGAATTCTGGGAGATTGCCCTTCCTGACTCTGCTTTCCTGGCACACATTCCTTAAACCAAGGTTCTCTTTACATTTATTACGTTTGTCCTACCAAGAGCTATAGAGAGAACCATGGATTTTCAGACCTGGTCCATGAATAATGTTCAATTTCCTTAAACCGGGTCAGTTGTTCTATAGCAGTTTGCTTTTTGCAAAAGCTGTTCAAATCCTTTTTGTTCTCCTTGTTCCTTGTGTTTCACTTCCCATTCAAAACTTTATAGTGGTTCATTACTACTTAATAACACCATTCATGTTATATTTTTCCTCTATATGATTCCCCTCTTACATATTGGGTCTTTTTATCTTAGGGATAAGTTTGAAAGCTTGTGTGTGTGTGTGTGTGTGTGTGTGTGTGTGTTGGTGATTTAAGCGAAGAAAATGCTAAACCTATATATTACAATTAAAACAAAACTGAGCTATTCATCAAAAGAAACCACTGAAAAACAGGAAAAGCAAGTCATAGCCTTGGAGAAAACATTGGACAAACTACCTCTATGCAGAATATGTGGGAAAAAATACCTATGACTCAATAATAGAAATGATAAACAAGCCAACATAAAAATGGGCAAAAAGCTAGAACAGGGCTTTCATAAAAGAAGGTATCTGGAAAGACACATAAACAAATGAACATCAAAAGGCAAATGGCTAAACAATAAATAGTGGTATAGTCATGCAATGGAGTATTATTTACAAGAAAAGAATGAACTACTGATGTATGTGACAACATGGTTAAATAATAAAAACAAAAATATGCATTTACATAGTGTAAAATGCAAAACATTTTAAGTATATGCATTCCGAAAAATGAAACCATTGTAACCCTCATACTGATTAAGATAAGAACAGTTGTATCCTGCCAAAAAGGTCCCTTCATGTTTTTTTTCAGTCAATTGTCCTATCAGATGAAACCACTATTCTGAGTTTTATTTCCATTCATTAGTTTTACCTTATCCAGAAAGCCATACAGATGGAACCATATAGACTGTGATATAATGAAACCTGTCATTTTTAATGCCACTATACAAACATTTAAATTTTCCCCAAATTTTATCACACACACACCCACACACTTGGAGAGGAGGCAATTTTTCTTATGAGGAAACTGAAGCTAAAAAGTGTTGCATAACATGCCAATGTTGACAGAGTAAATGTGCGGTTAAGGCTTACATATATCTGATAGTGGGAAATTTTGTATTAAGAATTACCCCCACATAAAAGCTATGAGTCTCTAATGCCCCTTCCTAGAAGGAGCTGAGCTGGCTGTCCATTAATCTTCCCCCAATAGTTTGTTAGCATCTTGTACTTAAAACATTAACCAGACATTCTCAGTCCCACTTGCAGAAATAAGACAACATCTCATTGTAAAGTCAGACCAGATGTTGTTGGGGGCACACTGTGGCTCAGTAAATCAGTGACTTCCCCCATAAAGACTGAAGGCTGGGCATGCCTGTGTGGTCAGCATTAAAAGGAGTTATGGAAGTCCTGGATTTAGGAGTCTGCACATCAAGATATAACTCTGAGCTGTGATTGATTAATCATTGAAATCTGTATAGTAAGGATAAGGCTGACATGCTTCAGGAAAAAATAAAATTAAGGTGTGTATCCTGCATCTCATAATAAGACCCTTGAAGAAATCCTGTGTTTTTGCTGATCTGGCAAAACAGTGCCATGTAGCCTTTGCTTTTGTTTTACTTTTTCTTTTTTTTTGCTTTTCCTGCCTATAAAACCCTAGCTCCCATTCTCACATAGAACTGGTTGGGAAGACTCCCCTAGTTCCTTGCCTGTGCACTCACAATAAATCATCTTCTCACTGAGAGATTTGTTCCTCCTTTGTAGTGCAGGATCAGGTGGGCCCTTCTATTAGAAATAGCCATTCTTATAGTAACAATTTGGTGAGCCAGCCAGGAGCCATGCTCCTCTGGGATGCAGTGTCCCTCCATCCCAAGCAACCCTGAACCATGTCTTGTCAGCCACAGGGCTGCCCTGGATTCCTCAGCTCCATGCCTAGCAGCTTGTAGCTTCTGCCATGAGTGGACACTGGGCACTTTGTGTGAGGGTAATTCTGAATCTGGGTCTTTCCCTGTGCTAGGTAAGTGTGTAAAATTCTCTCTACTCTTCTGATCTTTGCTTAATTTCACTTTGTTGGTCTTCTCATTTAGAGGAGACTATTGGATTAGCTTTCTTGGTCTGATCATACTGAAGAGACAGTTGAAGTTTGAACTGATCTGAGGTTGTGATAATGTGATAATCCTGGTGGGTCTGAGTCTCATTTTCCATGATCTCAGATTTAGGGGTCCCCCTGTTGAATTTGGAATAGCATTTTGCTTTGAAGTTGGGAGAACCTGTTGATTTTGTGGAGCTCCTATTCTTTTGTTCTGTCTTTGTAACTTCTGTTGGTGTTGCCCAACCATGGGAAAATCTCAGAATGTGCCAGCTATGTTGACACTGGATTGTATAAAAGAAAATTGGTCAAAATATAGAGGGGACCCCATTAAGAAAAAGAAAATGATTTTATATTGAACATTGCCTTTCCACAGTATAAATTGAATGACAGTGAAAAGTAACCTAAAAATGAGTCTTGGAATTTCAATAATATCTTGCAATGAATCTGTTTTGTACTAGGTATTTAAAATGAAGAGAGATTATGTTTGCATACAAGCAAATTGAATCATTACTCTGATAAGATTGTTAAATTTTGCTGGTAATTGTGTGTTATAAGAAATTTGCTTAGAGACAGTTGCAAAAATCATTTTGGTAATGTAAGTATGTAAGGTATATAGAAGGTTCCTTTTTTTTAAGGAAAGAGAATGTAATTTTGTCCTAAAAAAATAGCTAGTTAATAAGAAGGAAGAAAATAGCTGGAATATGGTTCTCTAAATAAAAATCCCTCAGCTTTCCTTACAGAGCAAGTTGAGAAAAAAACAACAACTGTGCTTCAAAGAACAAAGGATACTGCTAAAGTATATACATTCATGAAAATTAACGTTATCAATATATTCGTATTTTAATTCACAATGGAAAAATGTATTCCAAAACTGAAAGCTCATAATATTTGTGTAAACTGTCAAAAAAGTTAAGTGGGATGTTATTTTGACAATGTTTTAACTTTAGTCACATTTTATTCTGCTCAGAATTTTTATCAAGGTGTTATAAACAACTTTTTCAGTTTTGAATCAATAGCTTACTCCTGAACTTTGAGTCTATCTGTTAAGTGTACTCCTGAAGAGTAATCCAGAATATATGTGCTAAATGTTTTTCTGTCTAAACCGCTAAATTACTGTTTAACTGCATTTATACTGCTCAAGTATTCCTAACTGATTGCTGGTTACTAATAAAAGTGATTCCAAGAATGAGCTTGCATATTTACAGGCCACACTGATTCCAGAGGAGCAGTAAAAATCAGAGATGTGAAATGATGGAGCGTTTGGACACAGCAATACCAAAGGAGTAAGAATTATGAGTCAAATTAGTGAGTTTATGTTTCTGTTGGTGTGAGTAACTCGGTTTGTGCCTGTTTGTTCAGTGTGTATTTTCATACCTACAGATAGTAATATCAAATTAACAAATGAAAATTCTTAAAGGAACTCTATTCAAATTACTAAAATTAAATTATTGCTTTTATAGGTAAATAAAGCCCAAATTAGAAAAGCCAAACAGTATAAAAAGACATGTAAAATCTCACTAAAGAAACTATTTAAAATTTCTTTAAAAGGTTTGTCCTGAATTCTTCCATATTCTTTCTATAGCCCTTCCTATCCCCATGGTCTTTTCCTAACCTTCACTAAATTTGAGTGACTCATTAAAACCAGTTTAGGAAACTAAGGAAACGGGCTGGGTGTGGAAAGATAGGGAGATGTGACTTTAATTTAGAATTCTGTTTACTACGCTTCAAAATGAAAATGATAGGGACAGAGGGGATATTACAGAGTAAACCTGATTTTGTATAGTCTGTCCAGTAGTTACCCAATACATTTTTTAAATATATTTTTGTTACAAAAGTTGTGAACTTACAAAACAATCATGCACATGTGTAGAATTCCCATACAATACCCCTTCACTAAACACACTACACCGTTGTGGAACATTTGTTACAGATTATGAGATAATATCATCAGACTATTACCACTAACTATGGTCCATAGCATATATTTGACATTTTTTGATACCCCCCTATTATTATCACAGTACATCTTTGGCATTGTTGCAAGAATTTATAATATTACTGTTAACTATCATCCAATTAATTAATACATTAATTGTATTTTTCCCATGCTTCTCCACATTCCCAACACCCTGCAATAGTGATGTACACCCATTCTAGTTCACAGAAGGACATTATTGCATTTGCGCTATTAACCACAATTCTCATCGGTGAGTTCACTGTGTTATTCAGTTCCTAGATTATTCTCTAGCTTTCTTCCCAATTAAATTTTAACAGCTTTGAGATGAGTGTAATAATCCAATGGCCAAATTTCAATAAGTAAAAAAGCTCTTGAAAGCTATGAAAATGTTTTTCTAAATTAAGATTGAAAAAAAAAGAAAAACAATTATATA
>JAQZBX010058120.1:6171-17905 GCA_029593785.1 Cabassous unicinctus
TTTTTTTTTTTTTTTTTTTAAAGATTTATTTATTACTTTTATCCATTTTTACCCCCCACCCACCCATTTTTGCTGTTTTGTGTCCACTCGCTGGGCGATTCTTGTGTCCGTTTCCTGCCCTCTCTTCTCATCCTTCTCCTCCTGTCTTCACCGGGATTCGAGCCTGGGAACCTCCGATGTGGGAGAGAGGCGTCCTGCCGCCTGCGCCACCTCAGTTCCTGTTTTCCGGCGCGTCTCGTCTTGGCTCTCCCCTGTGTCACTCTCCTGGTACGTCATCATCTTACTGTGTGACTCGCGGGGACTGGCGGCCCACGTGCCTCTATATTTTTCTTTATTTTTACCGGGAGGTCCTGGGGATCGAGCCCAGGTCCCTCCATATGGGACACAGACACCCAACCACCCGAGCCACATCCGCCCCCCCAAACTGCCTTCTGCAGCGGCTGCGCCATTCTCCATTCCCACAGCCACGCATGAGGGCTCCTCTTTACTTTCTCAGCTGTGGCAGTGCAAGGCGGACCCCCACCATCTGCCTCCCGCTCCTTCCCCTCCCCCCCTGGAAACCCCATGCCCACTGAAAGGAGCCAGTCACAAAAGGACAAATATCCTGCGATTCCAATTATATGAAATATCTAGACTAGGCAACTCCGTAGAGTCAGAGAGTGGAGCAGAGGGGCCCAGGGGCCTGGGGAGACGGGGTTAAAGCTTCACGGGTGCAGAGTTTCCGGAAAGCTTTGGTAATAAATAGGCGGCGCTGGTGGCACAACGCCGTCAATGCGATTTGCCCGCTGAATTGTACGCGTAAAAATGGTTCAGACGGCGAGTTTTATGTTATATATGTAGAATTACTGCTGATTCCACCTGTGAGGTATCTCTTTTCTGCAAATCGGCTGGATCCGGGCCGAGAACCACTGCATGGAATTTAGAGAACGCCAGCCTCCCGCAGAGGCCACAGGTCCATGGCTGTCACCCGACCCAGGACCCGCGGCCCCGGCGGCCTCCTGTCCAGCCCTGGATGGCCGAGTGCAGGGCCCCGGGGGTGGCCGGGGCCGCCTCCCGCCTCCGGAGCTAGCAGGGTCATGGAATCCGGGAAGCTCCTGGACCAAACCTCAAATATCAGGGGGTTTTCCTGTTTGCGACTTTCTCCTAAAAATAGCCGAGGGCGGTTAACCAGAGGCCCTGGTTAGCAGGGTCCCCGCTGGTCCTGGATTCATGCCCTGGTAAAATTAAACCATGTGCTCATGGTTTCGCCGGCGTGCGGCCGTGGCGGGGACGTCCCTCCGCCCTCCGCGTCGCGATCTCCGCTGTATGCAGCCTCGTCCTGGGCGCAGAGAGACCCGGCCACCGAGACAAGTACCATCCTAAGCGACAGAGCAGGCAGCCACGACTGGCGCGGAGGAACCCGTAACGCACAAAATAGCGGCATTTGCCGTGAAGACGGGGATCCGGCGCTGCCCTCGCACAGCTTACCTCGCTCGCCTGACTCTAGCCTGGTTCCCTTAAATTTTACACCTGAGAGCGGGGTGGGTGTAGCTCAGTGGTTGAGCGCCTGTCTCGTGTGTATGAGGTCCTGGATTCCATGGCCGGTACCTCCTTAAAAAAAAAAAAATAGAAATTTACACCTTAGGGAAATGCCTCGCTCTCCTCACCCTAATCCCAGCCCTGGACCCCAAGACCAGCATCCAGGCAGCGCTGAGCCTTATGGGTAACACATAACCTGCTTCCTGCCGTACCCAGGAGCTTAACCAGCCGTGTTTCCTTGCGGCTGGGGGCTATTTAGGTGGATGATTTGTAAAGAAGTTTTTAAGAGACGTGCTTCTATTTCTACCCAAACTCCCACGTCAGATGCCCAGTGATATTTTAAACCATATACGCTCGCAGAGGTCCTGGCAACGCAAGCCCCGGAGGCAGGCGGACCCAGCCCTGGCTCTGGACCTCACCTGACGAGCACTGACGTGAGAACGGAAAGAGCACGTCGGGGCAGCCGTCGATGTTTCCGGAAGCATCAGGCTCGGCCGCAAGCACACGGCCAGGCTTCTCCCAAGACCTCAAGATGCCAGGCACAGCGGGAGCAGATGTAGCTCAAGTGGTCGAGCGCCTGCTTCCCATGTGTGAGGTCCCAGGTTCAATCCCCAGTACCTCCTAAAAAATAATAATAATAATAGTACCAGGCACAGAGATAAATAAAATGGCAGCTCTTTTCTTGGGAGAAAAAGATTACACATTTGAGTTTCTGTTCTTTAGCCGGTGTGACAAGCATATGGGTCCCTCCTAGGTTTTAAAATCATTTAAAAACCTCCCTTTTTATTGATTAGATTGCCCTTGGCCCAGCCTCTCCCACCATGGCCCTGTTGATGTTTGGGGCTGGGTCCTTCTCTGGGGTGGGTCCGTCCTGGGCACTGTGGGCTCCCCCCACTCAATGCCACTAGTACCCTCCCCCAGTTGTGACAACAACCACAAACGTCTCCAGACGTCGCCCAGTGTCCCCTGCCTGGTCTAGTTATAAACCCTCCTGGAGCCGCTGGCCTGGGCTGTGCTGAATTTGAGAAATGGAGTGAGTGGCAAGCACAGGCTCCCGGGTCACTGGCGAGGCTCTCGGCGCAGGTGCTAAGCACCCTGCTTACCAGTCCCTGGAAGACACTTGGCAAGGAGATCTGGGCTGCACCCGGGCCTGTGGGTGGCAGGCGTGGGGCGGGGATGCTCGGCTGGAGCCCTCGGCCCTGTCCCTGCATCCGTGTCGTCAAGGAGCCTGGACCAGAGCCGGTCCTCTCTGCCCCTAGGGGTCACTGGGAGATGCCTGCGGGCAGTTTTGGATGTCATGACGGACAGGGGGTGGGTCGCTGCTGGCATCAAGTGGGAGGAACCCAGGGGGCCTGCTCAACAGCCCCCAGTGCCCAGGATGCCCCCTCCCAAGAACGACCCCGCCCCATGCTGCCCCCAGGCCCAGCGCCGAGATTCTGGGAATCGGGTGTCCCCGCCGCTGCACCTGGGCATCGCGTGTGGTGTTTCTGTGGCACTGTGTCCAGTCGGCAGTGGGTTAGGAGTCACGGGAAGCCAGAGTGGCACCCGGTGCCTGTCCCTTATCTGCGGCCAAGTGGGCACCGTGCCCGTTCAGAAAGAGCCTCATTCGCCGGGGCCGTGAGAACGGGGACCGTCCCCCGCAGGGCATGGGGGGGCACACGCCCCCACCACGGTGCCTTCTCTGCACTCCAAAGAGCTTGACGGCTGCAGCCAGACGACGGCCACAGAATGTCCCTGGAGGCCAGGTGACGGGGCCGTGGCTTCTGGGAAGCTTCCCCCGCCCGACTCTGCAGCCCGAGAATGAGGCCCTGGGGAGCTCCCCAGCAGGCTCCGAGCTGGGGCTGGCGGGGGGAGTCTGGGCCTGGCTCCAGCCCGTCCCCTCGGGCTGTCCAGACCGCAGCGGCTCAGACATAGCCGTGAGTCCCCGCGGTTTCCAGTCCACCATCTCCAGCCAGGAGCCCGGGCTGAGTCAGGGCTTCGCTGACTCAGGGCCGTTCTACGTGGAGTAAATAAACGCCAGCTCAGGGAAGGCTCTTCCCAGCAGGGGGAGAGGGGCTTTTAGCCATTCCGAGGCCATGTGACTTCTTTGCAGAAGGAAGCAACTCCTGACCACAGGACATTTGCACAAGCTGCCCCCGCTGCCAGACCCCTTCCCCTCCAAGCATTGCCCGGCTGCCCCACCACCCCTTTGAGGACTTTGCTCGGATGCTGCCTTCTAGTGCAGTCTTCCCTCTGCCACTTACCTTTAACTCTCACCTCCCTCTCCCCACCAGCACCTGCGTCCCTCTCCACTGCCTTATTCTTCTCTACTTTCCTATACAGGTGAAATAGCCTGTATTTCACGTGCCTATTTGTGTGTGTGTTTATCTCCCCCTTCTAGTATGTGAGGTCCATTTGGGCATCGTCTATACCAGGGACTGGCAAGCTTGTTCTGTACAGGGCCAGATGGTACATGCTTTAGGTTTCTGCAGGCTCGTCACTGTCATAAATACTCAATTAAGCAGCCATAGACAACACGTAACTTATGGGTGTGGCCATGCACCAATAAAACTTTATTGACAAGAGCAGGCGGTCGTCTGGATATGGCCCACAGGCCATACTCTGCTGAGCCTGAGCTAGAGCAGTGCCTGGCACATAGCAGGTGCTCCCTTAAATATTTGTTGGATGGACAGACGGATGGATGGGTGGGCAAGTGGATAGACAGAAGGAAGATGATGGATGGATAGATGGAAGGAAAGAAGGAAGATGGATGGATGGAAGGAAGGAAGGAAGATGGGTGGACAGGTGAGTGGATGGAGGGATGATGGAGGGATGGATGATGGATAGACAAGTGGAAGGAAGAAGGGAGGATGGATGGATGGACGGATGGATGGATAGATGGATGGGCAAGGGATGGACAGAAGGTAGGAAGATGGAGAGATGGATGGATGGGTGAGCAGATGGAGGGATGGCTGGATAATGGATGGTGGATGGATGGATGGATGGGCAAGTGGATGGAAGGAGAGAAGGAAGGTGGATGATGGATGATAGAGGGATGGATGGATGGATGGATAGGTGGACAAGTAGAAGGAAGGAAGGTGGATGATGGATGGATGGGATGGATGGATAGGTGAGTAAGTAGATGGATGGACGGAAGGGAGGAAGGAAGATGGATGGGTGGATGGATAGATGGATGGACGGGTGAGTGGATGGAGGAATGATGGAGGGATGAATGGATGGGTGATGGAGGGATGATGGATGGATGGATGGATGGATGGATGGATGGATGGGTGAGTGAGTGGATGGATGATGGATGGAGGGATGGATGAACAGATGGATGGATGGGTGATGGAGGGATGGACAGATGGAAGGAAGGAAGATGAATGTATGGATGTATGGATGGACGGGTGACTGGATGGTTGATGGATGGAGGGATGGATGAAGGGATGGATGGATGGGTGCATGAGTGGATGGAGGGATGGATGACCGATGCAGTAAAATGACAGTCGTGGCCAGCCAAGAGCTCCTTTTTCCCCATGTGAACCGAGCTGTTGCATTCTGCTCTTCTCTCCTTGTGCTCAGATATGCCAGAGGGAGCGCCCCTGGAGGGAAGCAGCCTGACGCCTTTCTGAAGTTAGGCCAGGCCTGGGTTCGAGGTTCTCCCCCACCTACTGGCTCTGAGACCCTGGAAGCTCCTCCCTGAGCCCGTGGTGCCCAGCCCAGCGTGGGCGCCCAGCGCTGGCGAGCAGGTGCTCACGGCGGGAGGCTCTCGTCCTCTGCACTCTGTGCTTTCTGCCTGGGAGGGACCCCGGGGTCCAGTGCTCCAGAGGGGCCAGCACCTGCGCAGAGCACAGGCAGGAGTGACGGCCAGGCCGGGGAGGGCAGGCCAGCTGCTCCGCCGCCTGCACCCATGCGTTCATTGAAACCAGCAGCTCCAGCCTTTTACGTTCAGGGTCTGATGGTAAAGATTTGCGGTTTGGTGGGCCAGACAGTCTCTGTCGCGAATGTTCAGCACGGCCATCATAACACAAAAGCCGTTAGAGAGGATGTGTTCCTGAATGGGCGTGGCCATGTGCCAATAAAACTTTATTGACAATACCAGGCGGAGGGCCGCTGTCCGCTGACCCCCGATTCCAGGGGTCCCGTCACAGTTCTGATGAATCCACGTCCAGGCCCTTTTTTTGTATGTGTCTGTGACATACCTTTGGATTCTAGAATCTGTGTTGGCAACTGTGAAGGGATGGGATGATTCCCGCAAAGCGAGGGGCTCGGGGACAGTCCCGTGTAGTCCACACAGGGCACGCCCTGGTATTGTGCTATATCCATGGCCGCCCTTCAGCGCTCTGTGCCCCTGTCCCGGGAGCTGACTGCTGCCCTCGCAGCCGCTGTGCTCTCACCCACTCCCATCCCATTGTCTTTCTCTGGTACCAGCTGGAGGTTCAGGAAGGCTGTCCCCTCCCGGGCAGCGGCAGGCTGGAGGTTCAGGAAGGCTGTCCCCTCCCGGGCAGCGGCAGGCTGGAGGTTCAGGAAGGCTGTCCCCTCCCGGGCAGCGGCAGGCGGTACCAGGGCCACTCACCCCCCTGACGGACCTTGTTATAGGCCAGTGGGTCTCAGACAGGGCTGGCTCTGTCCCCAGGGGACACTGGGCAGTGTCTGGGGACGTCTGTGGCTCTCATAAGGGGAAGGGGGAGCTCATTGCCTTTGCGGGGGGAGCCCAGGGACACTGCTCAATGACCCCCAGTGCCTAGGACACCCCAACCCCAGAGAATGCCACCACCCCAAATGCCAGCTGTGATGACGGGGTGACCCTGTGTTAATTTTTTGTAATAAACTTGAGTTCGCGCGCTCATTAATAAATTCCCAACAGGTGAGACGGGATAAACCAGGGTGTCCCCCCAGCTTCTGGGGCCCTCCTCCTTCCCCTGCCCCCAACTCAGTCTGTGTGTTTGAACATGTGCAGCCTCCTGGGGCGGCAGCAGGTCGCATGATTATGGGACTTGAGCCTCTCGGGGGTCAGTGGGAGCCCATAAACCAGGGGGTCTCGACGGGGCGATTCTGCCCCCATGGACAGGGGCGATGTCCAGGGACATTTTGGTTGTCACAAAGGGGAGGGGGAGCACTTGGCATCGAGTAGGGGGAGCCCAGGGATGCTGCTCAGCCCCCCACAGTGCCCAAGACGCCCCCACCCCAAAAATGACCCAGCCCTGATGTCAGCCGCGCCGAGGAGACGAGACCCTGCCCTAAACGCATACTGATTCTGCACCGCCGTCCCCACTCAACCGCCAGCGCCACGTCCGACACCCCCCGACCCCTGGCTCAGGTTGGCACCTGCCAGGTGGAACCTCGACACGTGCCGTGTGCTCAGAGGCCGCCAGGGGGCAGCGCAGCCCGCGCAGCCGTTCCCGGGACACTGTCTAGACACGGCGCCTGCGGAATCCCTGGGCCCTTGGCTCAGCTGCGGCCACCAGGCGCTGCTCCTGCCCTGCCTCCTCGGGGCGCCCCGACGCCCAGGGGGGCCCCCGCTTTTCCTGGGAGGAAGGGAAGGGGAGCCCACCTTGCAGCGGGAACCCCCAGGGTGCAGGGCGGCTCTGCAGGACTCTGGGCTCCTTCCCTGTCCCACGGGAACCGAGAGACGGGGTCTGTCCCTGCAGCCCAGGGGCCGGGGGCCAAGCCTCCTCTTTCTTATTTATTAGCGTTAGAGATGTTGTACGTTTACAGAAAAAACAGGCAGAAAATACAGAATTCCCATGCATCCCCCATCATTAACACTTGGCATTGGTTACAGTCGACAAAACAATGTAATCACAGTTGTATCATTAACTCTCGTCCACGGTTTGTGTTGTGCAGTCCTTTAAAAAAAAAAAAACACCTTTATTCTAGTTACACGTGGACACCCAAAAATGTCCCCTTTTAGCCACCCTCAGATATATAACTCAGCGCTGTTAATCGCCTTCCCAGTGTGAGGCCACCGTCGGCGCCATCCGTGAGCAAAACCTTCTCATCCCCCCAAAAAGAAGCTCTGCACCCACTAGCACCGGCCCCCCCTTCCCCACCCGCACCCCCTTGGTAACCTGCGTTCTAACTATGATGCCGTGAATTCGCATGTCCTGCTTGTCTCACGTGGTTGGGGTCACGCGGTATCTGCCCTTCCGTGTCTGGCTAATCTCACGCCACGTGATGGCCTCACGGTTCAGCCGTGATGCCGCCTGCATCGACACAGAATAATCCTCCACTTGCTGTCTACACCACGGTGCGTCGCTCCGTTCGCCTGCTGATGGATCCTCGGGGGGCTTCCACCTCTTGGGAGTTGTGGACAACGCCGCCGTGCGCATCAGCGTGCAAATATCTGCTTGTGTCCCTGTGCGGATTTGCCGCGTGGTACAGTGATTCCACGGTTGGCTTCCCGAGGAGCTGCCACGCTGTTTTCCACAGAGGCTGTGGGAGAGTTCCCTCCAGCGATGCACAAGGGCTACTGTTTCTCCACATCCTCGTCAGCACTTGTTATTTTCCTTTTTTAAAAAAGAGTTATTTATTTATTCCCCCCCTCGTTGTTTGCACTCGCTGTCTGCTCTCTGTGTCCATTCGCTGTCTGCTCTCTGTCTGCTCATCTTCTCTTTAGGAGGCACCGGGAACCGAACCTGGGACCTCCCATGTGGGAGAGAGGCGCTCAGTCGCTCACGCCACCTCAGTTCCCTGCTTTGTTGTTTCTCTCATTGTGTTTCCTCTTTGTGTCTCCTTGTTGCGTCATCTTTTTGTGTCAGCTCACCGGGCCAGTTTGTCATGTCAGCTCACTGTCTTGCTCGTCGTCTTTAGGAGGCACCGGGAACCAAACCCAGGACCTCCCTTGTGGTAGGCGGGAGCCCAACTGCTTGAGCCACATCTGCTTCCATCCATGTTTTTTTTAACACTAGCCTTCCTGATGGATGTTAAGTGACATCTCGTTGTGGTTTTCATTTGCATTTCCCTAATGGCTAATGATGCTGAGCATCTTTTCATGTGCTTTTTGGTCCTTTATCTTCTTTGGAGAGATATCTACTCAAGTCTCTTGCCGGCTTTTTAAATTGGGTTACCTTTTTGTTGTTGAGTTGTCGGATTTCTTTTTTATCTTTTTTTTTTTCTTATTTTTATTTCGGATTTCTTTATACATCTTCGATATTAAACTCTTACTGGCTATGCCGTTTCCAAATCTTTCCTCTCAAGCCTCTTCTGAAACATGTCAGCATCCAACAAAAATGAAAGAACTTTATCAAGTTATTTTTGACTGTCTGTCCCCTGTGGCTGACCCTTGCTAGATGGTTTCGTGAAGTGTCATCACCTTGATCAAATGATGCGGCCTCTGCTGGCTGGGGGGTCGGTGTCCACTTTTGGACACATTCAGCCTTGGAACTGGGCGGGATCTCAGTCACATCGACCAGACTTAGTTTTTTTTTTTTTTGGAGGTACCGGGACCGGGGATTGAACCCGGGACCTCATATGTGGGCAGCTGGCGCTCAACCACTGAGCCACATGGGCTCCCCAAGACTTAGCTGTTGCTGGAACCACCTTGGGGTCTGCGTTAGTCCTGCAATTGGCTGACCACTGAGCTGCCAGCTTTGTCCTGGTCACTTTGATTTCCCACCCGCAGACAAGCCGTGCGAATACCTGCCCTGCCCCGCCCCACGGCGCCATCCCCGGGTCATTGCCGGCCACGCAGCCCCTCAGCGGCACACTCGGGGTCCCTCCAGAATGCATGGGGGTGGCAGGCTCTGTCCATGGCCTCTGAAGCCCAATTCCCCTTAACCCAGACCTTCGACTCTATCCCTGCGGCGTCCCGGGCTGGGAGTGAAAGCCCAGTGGGACCTCCCGCCTCGCTTCCTGGGAGCCAGGAGCCCGCTCCGCCCAGGGAGGGAGAAGCCAGGGGGCCGAGGCGCAGGCCTGGCAGCGCTGCCGACCGACCCAGCCCGGCACTGGGCCAGGCACGGCAGAGGGAAGAGCCAGGGCGGGACGTCTGCAAAGCAGGTGGTTTTCGGAGAAGCGCCCCCTCGTCTCTCAGGGCGGCAGAGCGGTGGAAAGTTCTCTGCTGGCCTGGGGGGAGGCCGGTGGCCTGCCGGCCTCCTCCCCCTACCCCAGGACTGTTTGCTGAGTGCGGATGGATGCTGGGCCCCTGGCGGCATGGTGCCTGCCCTCACCTTGCCACCTGCCCCGAGCCCGCGTCCCCTGCAGCTCCGCGAGCCCAGGCCTTACCTTCTACACCGACATGGCCAGGCTGGGGGGTGGGGGGCACTGAGTGGAGATAGCACTGGGCCAGGGGCGGGGGCGCTGAGGACCAGCCATCACGGCCGTCTTCACGGCCAGGACAGAGCAGGGAGTGCCATCAAGTGCCAGGAGGCTTCGCTGATGCTGGTTCATTCACATCCCCTCCACCAGGGCGCCCCCCTCCAGGATAGGGGGACTTCATCGTCATCCCAAGTTGGCAGACGAAGTCGGGCTCAGAAAATGCCCCGCGCCGCTGCTCGCTCACCTGCACGCAGATAGAAAACACAAACGGAGCCGTCAGCTGCACCCCAGGTCTCGCCAGCGCCCCCAGCTCTCCTGCCTCCCTGGGAGTCTAGACGCGACCCAGCTGAGACCCAGAGCAGTAGCCTGAGCTCCCCCAGGAGGGAGGCGGCCGAGACCGCTGGGACCCCCGGGCAAGGGCGAGGCGAGCGAGGCACTCGTGCGGTACAGGTTTTAAGCTCAGCGGTCCAGATAAATAATACTATTTTTTCTTTTTTTTTTTTAAGATTTATTTATCCCCCTTCCCCTTGTTTTGGGCTCGCTGTCTGCTCTTTGGGTTCTTCTGTGTCCGCTTGTCTTCTCTTTAGGCGGCACCGGGACCTTCCGGAGTGGAGTGAAGCGCTCAATCTCTTGCGCCACCTCAGCTCCCTGGTCTGCTGCGTCTCTTATTGTCTCTCCTCTGTGTCTCTTTGTTGCGTCATCTTGCTGCACCAGCTCTCCGCTCGGGCCAGGTCGCCGCACGGGCCGGCTTGCTTTTCACCAGGAGGTCCCGGGTATCGAACCCTGGACGTCCCACATGGTAGATGGGAGCCCAGTCACTTGAGCCACATCCGCTTCCCAAATAATACTTTAATGTGAAATGAAAATATCAGTTTGTATTCATTTGCTATTTATTTATTCTCATTCGTGTCCATCGAATGTGAAAATAAAACATTTTGACGTAATACAGTTTTTATTTAAAATCCAAAATGAATGCAAAAATGCCCAGTGGTCCAAAAGTTAACATTTTAAATCGAGACAAGATCACCCCTCCTGAATTTTCTTTCTGCCTCAGGCCCCACGGTGGCTCTGACAGCACTGTCACGGGTCCCGTCTCGTTAAAATCCTGACATTCCGTCCATCGTGGCTTTTCTGGGCGTTCTTCCGACAGTCTTGCACTAAGATATCGTTTATGGTCGCGGAACTCTTTCACGCCCCCTTAAACCTTGCACACGAAGAGAGTGCCTCACTTGCCTCACCCTGCAAGTCTGGCCATTTCATCATAATCCCACGGGGGATGCTCTCCTGTATATCTGTGCTTCACAAAAGCCAAGAGGCAGAAGCACAAAGTCGGAGGGGCCCTGGTCTGGGCCATTTCAGGGGTGACAGAGGCAAGAAGCAATTTAGACACAGGTTGTGCCAAGGGGGTGGGCAGAGAGCTGACAGAAGCCATGTGCTGGCCGAAGGGGGCTTATCTCGGAACTTCTCTGCAGAGAGAATTGCCCTGGAAGGCTCAGAGCTCCTGGCCCCCTAGGGCTGCACACACAGAAGCTTCTGCCACAGTCCCTGACCCCATGACCTTGGAGATGCTTCCGTGGTGCCCTCGGGGGCACGTGAGCCGCCTCACCTACCCGCAGCCTGCCCGTCCACGCCGTCTAAAAACCAGCGCCTTCCCGCGTGGCGGCGACTTCGCTCTGCCAGCCTTCATCGCCGGGCGCGTGTGCGTGGTTTCAGTGTTTCCAGGGGCCAGGGGCCGTGTGGGCGTGCCGTGTGCTGAGTCAGAGCCCACGGCTGGGTTTCGTCTTCTGCTCTCCCTCATCCTGCCCCCCAGCGCCACTCCACCTTCTCGCCACCTGCAAACTGTTCTGAGCTTTCAGTGTCGAAACCCGTGTGGTTTTGCTCTGTGTCACAGGGCAGCGGCGAACACGCTTGGCCTAACCTTTCGATTCGCCCCCTCCCCCAGCCGCCCATGACCTTTTATTTTCTGAAATACCATCCCACC
>JAQZBX010058121.1:0-17804 GCA_029593785.1 Cabassous unicinctus
TCTCTCTCCCCTCTCTACCCACTGGTTATAATTACTTGTGAGCTTTAGGGCCAATTCCAGTGTAGTGTGTATATATCTCACTCTTGTATTTCCAGCATGTGGCCTTATGCTTGAGTCCGATTGTTTCTATCTGGGAAGACAAAGATTTTCCCCTGGACCTAGCATGTTGCTTGGTTCCGTAAGTGTTCAGGGTTTATTATATTAAATTAAATTTAACCTTCCAGCCCAGATCTCTCTGCTGAGCTCCAGGTAAATATGCCTAATGGTCCACATGATGTCTCAAGTTTTTCAACCAGAACAGTCAAAGGGAGCTCTTGGTTTTTCTCTGCAGATCTCCCCCTATCTCAATAATGGCACCTCTGCCGGCCCAATTAATTGCTCAGGTCAGAATGTTGGATATCACCTTTAAACCTTCATATTTCTCAACTCCTACATCTAATCAGAATCAGGATCTGACAATTCCATTTCCAAAATAAATCATAAACCCTCCCTTTTCTCCCCAGCTCTGTCTGCATTCACCACCAGCCATCATCATATCTATGGTGAAATGCCAGCAGTTTTTATACACCTGCCCTTGCCCTTTCCAGTTGATTGTCCTACTGCAATCAGACTGAAGTTTATGAAGTGCCTGGCTACACCACTCCATTGCTCAAAGCCTTTCATTTGCTACCCATTGTTCTTGACGTGATGTAAAGGTCACACTCTTTGACGTGGTCCAGAAGGTTCTGCATGATCTGGCCTCTGCCTGGGCCTCTCTAGTGTTTGTACTTTCCCCTCTGCCACACCAGCCCAATCCTTGCTCTATATTTTGGCCTACTGTCTTTCCTCCCTCAAAAAATTTGCCTGTATTATTCTCTCTGCCTAGAATGCTGTTCTTGTATCCCAACCCACTAATATTAGCCACCTACCACTCTTCTTTCAGGATTTAGCTTAAATGTCATTTCCTCAGGGAGACCAACCCTCAGTCCAAGTGCAGTAGGTCCCTTGCTTACATTCTCAGCAACCTTGATTTTCCTTAGCCCATATAACAAGTGTGCTTCTCAAATTGTAATCATTTATTAGACAGCCCCACTCCACTGGCTTTCATCCCTGATTGTATCCCTGGCTTCAAGAATTTATTACTTAATAAGTAACTGTTGAATGAATTAACACCATCCAACCTGCCCGTGTGGACCATCCTCAATTTCCAGGTCCCACTATTTTATAACCCTAAAATTAAAAAAAAAAAAAAAAAAAAAAAGCATTGCTATATCTGCCACAGAATTACTCCTCTCTTGAGCTGGCCCAAGCCAAGCATTGTACCATGAAGTAGGTAAGGGTGGCATAGGAGGGGGAGACGCAGGAGGTGGTTTCTCATCACCGTCATGCTGAATAAGTGAGTCCTCCAGCTGTCCTGAGCCCACAGTGGCTGTACCACCTACCTGTGTTCTTCAGACCTAGGGCTGGGAGTTGGGACACTCTCCAGGAACATTATCACAGGTCAAGGAAGGAGGAATACAATTTTCTTGTGATGAATACTACGTTTTATATGAAGTTCCTTAGGCATTGAAGCAATCAGATTTATTCTACATGCAACAATAGTTTCATTATATATAGTGAAAATCCTTCTAAATGTTAATGTAACATTGGTCCAAGGAACTTCATATTTGGAGTGAATAAACCAAGATATGGCCTCACTTTAGTGAAAACTTACTGAGCCCAGTTTGTTCTTTGCTGCAGCTTATTTCAGGGAGAAGACAATTTTTTACAGCTGTAAAGAACACAGACGTTGGCGTCTGAAAGACTTCAGTTCCAAAACTAGCTTACTAACCACATGACTTTAAGTGAATTATTTACTATTTCTGAGTCTACTTTATAGGGCTTTTGAAAGGATCACATATACTAATATATGTGATCAAATGATTAGTATTAGTGCTTAGTATATAGTTGATAGTTATGGTATATAGTATGTATAGCATATAGTATAAAATAATAATCAGTAAACAATTATTAGTAATTATCAGCATTACAAATTCTTCATCTTCTACCTTAGTAATAGAGTTTACCTTGGGTCAAATTGATTCCTTCATTCAATAAATATTTCTTGTACCCCTACTATGTTTCAGAAAGTGTAGCTAGGTCCTGGTTAATATTTTGGTAAATAAAATGGATGTGGTTCTGCCCTTATGGAGATTAAAGTCAAGTGGGAGACAGAAAAACAAATACCAATGCGTAAGTGCCACAGGTAAACAAGCTAGGAAAGGAAATGATGGGAGGACCTACAAAGGTGAGGTAATGAGAGAAGTGGCAGATGAACAACTAGGGCTGAAGTAAGTCAGTTGGTTTATTCCTGCTCCCAACCCCGCAACACGATATTCTACGAGGCTTTGTCAAACACCTTGTTTATCCATGTGGTGCTTTTCAAATTTCCTGATACATTTTACAAACCTAGCCTAACTCTGATACCCTAATCTGACAAAAATGGTGATTGTGCAACAGACAGCCAACCTTCAGGTAAGGAGATTGAGAGAAAGAAAACAAAGGAAGGTCTCTTCTCAAACTAAATGTCCTGTTCCTGCTTATCTAACCCTCCCACATTCTTGCTCGAGTCTCATTCCTAACAAGTTAAGTCCCACCTTCCTGCATGTAGCTCCTGTAACTCACTTCCCCAAAATCCATGTCAGTGAAAGGGGATGAACGCAGAAACTGGGACGTGTCCTCACACTTTCTCTAAAAAGGCAATAAAGCCTTGGGTTAGTTTTCGTGCTTAAGATTGTAAGCCCGTAGTCCCCAGGCAACGGGGAAATGGGTGAGGTAAGGGAGGGAGGGAAATGGGGTATTGCCTCAGGGTACCTATATAATCTTTGTTCCTACACTGACCAAGGGCACTTACCCGGCTTCCATCAGCCTGGGTGTGTGTCCTTTCTCATGAGAAAGAAATAAATTACTGCTGCCTCTGTTTAATCTTCCGTCTTCAAAACTTTCATTTTGAGTAAGTGGTTGCTGTCCCACTCAGAGATGAAAAAAAAGCAACACTTCAAATAAAATACTGGCAAACTAAATCCAGCAACATTCGAAATGGCTAATCCACCACAAACAATTGAGCTTATTCCCAGATTTCAAAGGTGGGTTGACATGAAGAAATCTGCTAATATAATTTATCCTAGCAGTCAGTCAAAGGAGGAAGTCTATCATCTCCTACAAATGAAAAAAACAGTCCTTTCATTGTATTCAACATTCAGAATAAGGCTTTCCATCACTGCTCATTTTGGCTACCAAGTGTGATGAATAAAATAAGCAAATCCTCCAGGTTAGCAAAAAATGTCAGGAAGGGGGCCGTAAACCAGCCATTTCTACCAGGTTAGTTTAGGGTACATAAATGCCCACGAGATTTCAAACCAACTTAAGCACCATTTCTGCCAAATCCATGCAGTCTGCTCAGCCTAATAGCTGAGGCATGAGTAGCGGGCACCCCCCACCCCCAAAGGCCCTAGCTGCTTGCTAGCAAGATGGTTTACACCAGCATATAACTGACTGACAGCCTCCATTTCTGAAATTAATTATTTTTCTTCTGGAGTTAAATTTGCTGATGATGCTTCTCACACAAAAAAATATGAGGTCTTTACATAGCGAATGGCCTAATTAAATAAGAATAAAGGCAGAAAACCTCCAGACCTAAATGAGACACATTTCATCTGTGCATGTGGCTGAATCTTTAATAATCTGAAACATAACAGTCTCTTTCCTCCTGGGATAGGGATGATATCTTGCTCTTTCTTCTATTTGCATCTCTCTCCTTTCTAATGTTTATTTATGTCTGTGGCAAAGAGGAGAGATGCAAGCTCCCTGCATTCTTTCCCCACTACCCTTGCCCAATTTCCCAAATCCCAGAGAGGACAGAAAGAGGTAGCTATGAGTAAAAGAAAATAATCCAGCTTTCTCTTCCTTCTCCCCACGAAACATGCCTTCCTGCTTTTTACACTTGGCTTGCTCAGGGGAGAATGCTGAGGTACTTCTGTCCTGTGAACTAGGCTCTAGGGGACCAAGCCTTTGTATACAGTTCCCTGCATAGGGCCTCAGACATGACTGTTGTCTGAGAATCAACTTCTCTTTTCTGCATCCCTCCTCCTCTATGGGTCAGATCGCAGTGCAGGCATGTGGAAGGGACCTTGCCATGTATGCCGGGAAGGTGGGAGGTCCACGAGCATCCCCCGTGTGCCGGGCTCTGTACCAGGCACCCTCAGACGGAGATCAGCTCTTTTAATGCTCATATTTGCTGCATTAGGAGCAATACCACAAAGGAACCCCTGGCCTATGTCCTGTCAGTAATTGAATTTAGGTGTGTGTCTTTGAAGCCAGTGCTCTTGGCACAGTTCTTTGCTTGTGTCATGATGCTCTCGAGAGCAGATTATCAGGGGAGCTATTGCTGGCAAAGAATGTGTATAATGCAGAGATAGACTACATTGATTTCCAAATGGCCAGGCTGCTAATTTCTATTTTCCTACATATTTCCCCTTCTCTCCTAACCCTGGACCTGGATCCATCAGAAAAAGGAGAGAATGAATGAAACTCCAGATGCCCCAAGCACTCAGGGCTCCCAGGGTTGCTTTTTGATGTAGTTGGAAAGAGGCGAAAGAAGCAGAAGAAAGAGAATAAATATTTCAACTAAGAATATTTAGATTGCAAGCTAGTTTGGATGGGGTGTGGGGAGGGAGTTAATGAATGAAAGGGGCTACCTCACAGAACCCAAGGGCACAAAAGTAGCTGGGCCTTGGGAAGAGAACTACCAGAACTAGGAACCAGAAACTGGACAGGACCCTCTCCATCTCTTGTTCTATGCCCTCTCTCCTGCTTCATTTCCCCGTATCTTCACATACCAATTTGCTTTGACTCCTCAGTCCACGGGGTGGAATATGGGTATTCTACATGCTCAAGGTTACGTGTTTTGGTCCCAGCTTCCCAGAGGCTTCTGGGCTCTCTTATAGTTCCATTTATCTATCCTTAGGAGAGGAGACTTGATTGACCCAGCTTAAGCAAACCTTCCACCCTTGGCCCAGTGTGCTGTGACCCAGAGAGGCAGGATCACAGCCTAACCAAAGCATTGGATTGGAGACAGAACGTACCACCCCCAAACTAGTGACTGGTACAGAAAGGGGACAGGAAGAGGCAAGAAGGAAGCCAACTGGGCAGCATTTTTTGGGTTCCTACCAGGTGTCTCACTTTATTCTATATGCTCTGATGAATGCAAGGGAATGAACCATGACCCTCTAAGGACCTAGTTGTGGGGACCAGAATGACCTAGAAGAGACAATTCCTGAGCAACACAAAACAGTGTTTACTCAAGGACTAAACTGTGTGGTCCAGAAGTAGTGTTTCAGAAGTTCAGAGGATGGGTACGTAGGGTCTGCAGCAATAAAGAGGAACTCAAGTTTGCTGTGCCAGGCATCTGCTAAAAGCATTCACATGTTTTACCTGATTCCAGCCTTGCAACAACCCTGTGAGGCAAGTGCTGAGCAAACTTCCTGGAGGAAGGAGGGAAAGGTCACTCTAATGGACCTAACAGCATGACCGAGGCTTGGAGGTAGAAAAGATCACGGCTTGTGCAGGGAAGGATCAAGTGATCAGTCAAAATGAAACAGAAAAAGCTTTGGAAGGGGTGGAATTTGTAGGAAAGAAGTTGAATAGGAGCATGAATTAATAAACTAACAACATTGCCACTGTTCATTTATTCAATTCACTGCTTGATCACTAAAACGTGTCAGGCTCTGGAACTCTGCACTGGGATGAAGAGATGAATGAGATGCAGCTTGAGCTTTGAGGAGGCCACAGTCTAGTTGGCAAAGGAGTAAATGATGGAAACATCAGGCACAGCATTCCTACATTTCAATGATTGAAATATAACTTGTGTACTCTTGTTTCTTAGCGTAAGAGCCATGTTTTGCTGTGGCAGATACGGAAGGCAGAGCATCATAACTGCAGGCCCCCTGTGTTGCTATCATTTTAGAGGGTGCCTAGTGAGAGTTTTAAAAAGAGATAAATAATGTAACAGCCATGACTTTGGGGGTTTTAGGGTGCTCCATGACCCAAAACAGAATGCCAAAAATACTAATCTATACTACCAATTGTGCATAATACTCCAGGAAAGTTCATACCATACCATGGGGCAGCAACTTTGTAATTCTCTTCATATAGAATAAATCTCATTTTTAATAAAAATGTATCTTTAAGATATACACAACAAATTACCCAAGAAATAGATTGGACTGTCTATTATATTGATATATACACAATCTTAGAAATTTGTCTCTAGTGCCTGGTTTACTATACACCAACAGAATTTAGAGCTCCATAAAAATACTTTATGGCATTCAGGCAGCAATGTTCCTATTTCTTATGCGGATACATTGGAAATGTGGTTGGACTGTCATTCATTCCTGGCACTTAAATGTTTTTCTCAAATAGTTGCCGCCTTCAGAAAGTATCACCAAATAAAATGTTTTTATTTGGTTCTTTGGTGATATGTCAATAGACATTAAAATAAAACCTTGCCTGAGCTGAGGTGCTCTAGCCCTTTCAGAAGGTGTTCAAAGGGGGCCGGAAGGTCTCTAAGGACCCATCAGTGGCGATAAGGAAGCAGGCTGGGGGATTATTACCTCTCAAAAGGGTGCCTCTTTCTATTGGCCAGTTCACCTGTATTGGAAGGAGGGGACACAGTAGAATGTCACCAAGACGCACCCTCACACGTCCGGAGGAGATCGTCATATGCCAGTGCCAGCCTGGGAGGGAGGACTGCAGAGCCCAGTGTCCAGCGATATGCAGGTATGCTTTCCTTCAAGAAAACGCATCCATGCCAGTATCTCTACCCGCTGGCCATGGTTGGGGAGGAGGAGGACAGGTGGGCCTTACAAAAGGAACTGTTTGTAGATTTTATTCAAGTGGATACATGAACATCCATAACAATAAGTGTATAGTAAAAGTTGTGCACTTACAAAACAAGCATGCATATCATCATACAAGGCTCCCATACATCACCCACTACCAACGCCTTGCATTGTTGTGAAGCATTTGTTACAAACCATGAAAGAGCACCATCAAAATGTTATTACTAACTATAGTCCATATCTTACATTTGGTGTATCCTCCCCCCAACCCACCTGATTATTCACACCCTATATTAGTATTATATATTTGTTAGCATTCATGAGAGAATGTTATCATATTTGTCCTGTTAACCACAGGATTCCCTGTGTTATATGCTCCCATGGCTTTGTACAATCCATTCAAAGTGTACACTCAATAGCTCTCATTTTCATCACAGAATTGTGCTGCCATCACCTCAATTTTAGAACATTTTCATTACTTCAAAAGGAAAAATCCTATACCCCTTAATAACCTCCCTGATTGTTGTCCCTCAGAATTGGAATAATATCTTCTTGCCAGTGCTGCAAAATATTACTATCATCCATGAGTTACATTAGTTGCAATTTTTCTATGTAATCACCATATTCTTAACACTTTATAAAAGAAGAGCATTCTTATATTTATACTATTAACCACAATCTTCATCTACCACTGAAATCACTGTTATATATTCCCTAGATTATTCTCTAGTTTCCTTTCAATTGCAATATATGTCCAGAAACTTTTCAGCCAATGTCACACTTACGAATCAGCAGTTAGTTATACTCACTATAATGTGTTACTATCAACTCTATTCATTTCCACACTTCAAAAATAAACCTTATTAATAATGCTACATACATTAAGCATAAGCTCCCACTCTCAACCCACATTCTATTTCCTAGTAACCTATACTCTAGAGTTTACTTCCGTGAATGTACTCATTGCATTTAGTTCATATTAACGAGACCATACCATATTTGTCCCACAAAAGGAACCATTTTTGATTAATTTAAATAAGGAGTCCTGAAAGGACTTTGAAAACAGATTTTTGCTTCCATAAAGTAGATTGGCCCACCCATTTATATTGCTTGGAGTAGGTCACCTATATAGGGGGTTTTGACACGTTCTTTAATAGCATTATTATTATTAAAATAACAATAGCACTCCTTTAAGTCCCCTTCCTTGCTTTGGTTTTCTCCGCAACACTCATCATCTGATATACTATTTCTTTTATCATTTATTTAATATTTTCCTTTCTCCACTAGAATGCAAACCCCATGCAGGCAAGGACTTTTGTCCCCTTTTTTCCTACTGCTCTATCCTCAGTGCCTAGAACATGTCTGGCTCAAAGCATGTGCTTAATAAATATTTTTCTGAATGGATAAAAAACCTCACCTTTTAAAAACCTTGATATATTGCTTACCTTATTTAATTAGTAAAATATTATGAGTAACAATATTATTAATCCCATTTTTAAACTTAAAATTATAAATGCATTTTCCATGTAAAGACTTAAAATAGCACTAGAGCCCAGATTATAACTTAAACTACCATTTCTCCCTAAAAGGAAAAAGGTTCTGTAGAGAAATGCTGATTCAGATCTGTAGCAGGAAATTACAGGATGACCCTGGAAGCAGAAAGCAAGGAAGCAATCAAGGACTACTGGGGCTGTGTGAAAGGTTTAAAAGGCTGACTTGAAGGCGCTCCCCCTGGACAAAGAGGGGACAATTTGAACTAAAAAAATAACTGTATAGATTGAAAGACTTAGAATGTTAAAAATCTATTCTTTCATAAGGGTCCTTTTAAAAAGCCTGATTGGTCATTTTTGAAGGAAGCTGGGGAACAAATTCTTTATATTGAAACTGGTAAATAAAAGAGAAGAATCAACACCTCCTGTTTCACCTCAGAGATACAGAAAGCTGGAAATAGCATTGTTCCCACACTTTTAAGAAAAAAATGCTGTACAAACTGCAAATTAATGACTTTTTTTTGAACTCTCAGAGAACTGAATCAAGGGGCAAACAACTAACCTAAAATTTGGTGTCAAAGACAAAATGCACCGGACAGTTAAGGAGATGCTTTTATTCAGGCTATCGCAAAAGGGAAAGTACCCCAGATCTTTCCCTTTTTTCACTCTCCAGGGTGGTTTTGTCTTTAAGAGGGAGGAGAAGACAGGTTACAGGTGGGGCGATTTAGAGACGGGATTGTTTTCAATTAGGGGAAGTCTTCACTGATCTAGAAACGTTTGTCTGTGTTTCTAGCTAGTGTTAAGTAAAATAAAATGGCTGCCTGCACTGGGCTTTGCCAGGAGAAGAACCTTTCCCAGAAGGGCTTTTCCAGAAGACAAGAACAATTGACCTCAGCGGTTTCCGAGAAGATGGAGCACATACTACATGGCTGCTGATGAGCAACACCTGCTGATAAAACTAGTTTCAGTCCACGAAAGATAACTTACCAGAATGGACCAAACGTACCATTCCCATCAGTGTAAATCTGCTCTCCACTCTGTAAGACCCCCCCATGTAAAATGTAAACTTAATGCCAGCAGATCAGAACATTTTCTCACTTGCTTCTGTGGTCACCCTGAATGAACTTCCCCTTGACAGAGCTCCCTGTAATTTCCGAATGGGATGCTGTCTGGTTCATGAAATCTTTCAAACCTGTGAGATCTTCAATTGCATGAAAAGTTTTATCACTAGTTTCAGGGGGCACAGACATTTCTAATCTTGGGTAATCACTCATGGGACAAGGAAGCACTACTTATGGGGAAGGGGCAGGAACAGTGAGGCCACATACCTGAGACCAGGGGCACTGGCCTCGCCCTGCCCTCAACAGCCCAGCAAGCCTCAGGAAAGACAATGGAATACAGGTGGGAGAAGCTCCCAGAAGCAGGGCAAAGAAGCAAATAGGAGAGACATGGAGAGAAACACTGGCAAACTGCCTACATCCCCGCACAAGGTAGCACTGTTCATGACTGCGATTGTTTCTAGTTGTTTTTTTCCTTAATCAGTATAAAAAATGTCTTATTTCATTTGCTGTTTGCCTTCTATTTCTACTTTGTCATATGTTAGCAATTAGCTTTCTTTTCATTATTTACGTTATATGTTTTTCATCCCGTTTTTTTCAAACTTCCAATGTCATTTTATTTCAGATGTGCCTCTTGCAAAAAAACTCATATTGGCTGCTCTTGTTGTTTTGTTGGGGTGGTAGTGATTGTTCAGCCAATTTGCAGGCCTCTAATGCTTGAGAGGGGTTAAACAGCCCTGTTACAATTTGTGTGATGACTCATAGGTTTGAACTCATTTCTGCCATTCTATTTTTTATTTGCCATACTTTCTTTCTCTCTTTCCTTTCCATTTCTGCGTTTTGTTAGATTAGTCTGATTTTCCTTTTTCTTTCCCTCTCTACTGACTCGAAATTTATCAAATATATTTCTATTCAAGTGGCTACATTGAAAATCTCACACACCTATTTAATGTCTCATTTTTTTTTTCTAAGTGTAGAGCTAATGGGAGTTTTCATCTTACTTCTGGACAACACAAGAATCCCACTAAAATTTTCTTTCCTACTTTCTCCTCTCTCCACTGCACCCATTTTTTTATAGTGATATCATCTGAACTTTCAATTCCAAATTTAATTTAATTCCAAATTTACTTATTTGGATATTAAACATGTTTTTAAATCAAAACAATTATTTACAAACAATAAGTTTTACAAAGTTCATTGCTCATGCTGTTTCTTAAGAACTGTTTTTCCCTCCTGAAGTTATTTTGTTGCTGCTATGGATTTCCTGGTAGTATTTTCAAAGTCATTCTTTGGGTGGTAAATGTTTTAAATTCTTACTTGTCGAACCATTTTATATGGTTGTGCAATTTGTGCATGGACAAGGAGACAAGGAGAGGTGAGCTCACCTTTAATGCGTGCTCAGGGTTGCATTAGTATCTGCCAGGAGAGGGCAGAAAGATGGTATCAAAGAAAAAAAAAGAAAAAAACTGTCCTGCACAGTGTGAAACAGAAAGGAAGGCTCTATTCATATTCATAGCCACCATGGTAGGGAGAGAGTGGGACTCAAATCCTAGGAAGGCTGAGGGCTGGTTGAGATTTATAGTCAGAATAGGGCAATGGAAACATATTTGTAAGCCTTCTGGCACAAGAAGGGAAGGGGAGGTCGGGGCAAGGCTGGTCACTTGGAATAGCTAATATCGGAGGTTGTCTTTTTTCCTGCAGTCTGAGTTGTTTTGCTCTCCACTCCCACACCTGCAAGATTAGTTTCCTGGTGGTCAGGACAGGGGAGAGAGTGGGTACAGGTACGCAAGAAGCAAAGCCAGCAGTTTGGTCAAGTGAAAGAAAAACAGTCTTGGTCATTGGCAAGTAGGCTAGATGGTCCTACATATGTCTGAAAATATATGCTTTGTTGTCCTTACTCTCAAATGATAATTTTGCTGTTTCCCCAAGCACTGTAAAGCTATTGTTTCATTGTCATATTTGTGTTGTACCAGATAAGACACCTGCTGTCAATCTGATACTTATTCATAGGTAGGTGTTCTGCAGGAGTTTTCAGGTAGATTTGAGAGTTTTACATATATCCTTGATTTTGTCTTTCTTGGTACTCATGGTTTCTTTCAAACTGAGGACTCAGGTCCATCTTCAGTTATTGGCTATTCAGTTTTCTCCATATTGCTACCCCTCTACCATCAAATTTCACTCTCTACAGAATTCCTGTTTAGAAGTTTGTTGGTTTCTTGTTCTATCCTTCACATCTTTTAACTTATCTTTCCTCCTTTCCATTGTATTATGCCTTTGGCTGAATTCTGAAAGAATTCCAGAATTCAACCCTGCAGAATACTAATTCTTTCTCTTTCTGGGTTTATTTGGATTACAGCCCATCTATCAATAATTTTTTTTCCCTGTAAATTATATTTTTCTTTTTAAGATGGATAATAAATAGCATATTCTCTTTTAAAGATTCTTTCTGACTTTATCAATTATCTTTTTAAAGGTGCTGTTCTGATGTCTATATTCTTTGTCTTCTGATATAAATTCCCCAATTGACTGAATTTGTCATCTCTTCCATGTGCTGCATTTCCTCCAATAGTGGATGATTTTTGATTGTGTGTTCATCTTGATAGTTGAATTTTCGTTAAACTGCCCAGTATCTCTCCACTAAGGGGCCTTGGCAGATATTACTGTTTTGAATGAACTGTGTAAGGTGAGAATGGGCAAGGGATGATTGAAAGGCTGGGTGGAGAAGTTGGCATTCTTTGCTGGAGTACACCCTACTCCTCCTGGTATTTTGAGCCATTGAAATTACTGCCCTGCTTCTTGAATCTCAGCTCCCACACTTTACCATCTTACACTCAATATCCCAAATTAAACCCTACACTTAAATCCCCAAAATTGCTGTTTCCTGGTCCCTGAGGAAGATCAAGAATGATGGACAAGGTTTTATCTGCCTGGAGTACCTCAACTTAGTACCTGGATGATAGCTTCTGAGTCACCTTCAGGCCCTATCTTCCACCATCTCCATGTACGGTGTGGGGCTTTGGAGCTATGTTCTTAGACTTGGTCCATTCCTGTGGGTATGAACTCTTGTAAATGGGACCTTGTAATGAGGTTGTTTTGGTTAAGTAGTGGCCCAGCTTAGTCTAGATGGGTCTTAATCCTATACTGGAGGCCTTATAGAGAAGGTCGCAGAGAGAGACAATCAAGAGGGAGCAGACTAGAAGGGAGAAGTCAGGAGAGGCCGCCATGTGCATTGCCATGTGATAGAAAAGCCAGGGATCAAGGATTGCTGTCACCCAGCCCTGAAACACCACGGTCTTCTGGGAGAAAGCATAGCCTTGATGATGTCTTGATTTCAGACATTTCCTAGTCTCAAACTGTGAATCAATAAATTCTTGTTGTTTTAAGTCATTCCATTGCATGATATTTGCTTTAGCAATGAGGAAACTAAAATCTATGGGACACTTGATGTCATTTCTACTTTTTTATGATAGAACTTTCCTTCAAGGATTTCCTCCTATTCCTGCCCCCATACCTAGTTTTATAAGTGCAGCCAATGCATTTATTTATTTTAACATATTTTCTGTCATTTCTTTCAATTTGTTGTAGGAAGCAGAAGATTGCCATACATGTTTATAGTTTGCCATCTTGAAACTGGAAACTTTAGTTCAGTGACCTGTTCAGGAGGTCAGCAAGCTCTTTCCTTTTCCAACTGTGTTCCTACATGAGACTTTTTTTTTTTTTTTTCCCCTCATACTTTAGTCAAAACAATATATTGCAACAAATTGAATACAGAAGCAGATATGAGAGTTCAGTTGTTCTATTCAGACACTAAAAAGACTTGGAAAAATGTTGAGCATTGCCATACCTCTCATTTTTTAATTTTTATTTGGAATATAGTTACTTTTTCATAAAATGTTATTGATGTTAACATATAATAGGTTTCTAAAATGTAGACTTCTCAGTTTTAATTTCTAATGCTGTAAATATTGATATATACAATAACCATGTAACAATAGCTCTTTGAAGTCCTTAATAATTTTTAAGTGGTTAAAAGGGTCTCAAGACCAAGAAGTTTGAGAACCACCATGTCAGTCTCATATTAATATGAGACTCCTTGCCCAAGGGTTTCAATTAGAAACCCTTTTTTTTGTGGCACCAAGAGCCACAAAAAAAGAAATTTGACTCCAGAGCCCATGCACATGATCACCACATATATTTCTTTTCTGTATTTAAGTCATCTGCCTATTATCCACAAGTGTATTTTTTACTTTACTGATTCTGCATTACAGAGAAACTGAAATTGTTCTCATGCCAAGTAGAGCATGCATGTATGGAATGTGTGTGGTGTGTTTTCTATCCCCATTATAATGTCTTCTTATGTTGGACTTCAGAATTGGAAATTGATTGTACTAACATCACATTTTCATAGATTCTACAATCTTTCACAAGCATTCTGTGCCCCCCCCACAACTTTTTATCCCAATACACTACCTTAGTATTTTAATTAAATATCAGATACATACAAAATATATAAGTATTGAATATATAGAATAACAATTAAACTAGATGGTAGATTCACACAAATAAAACGTGCCAGTCTTCTTAATCCTCTTTCTGACCCCATCTCCCACTTTCTACCACCCTGACACAAGTACCCACCTGAATATAGTATTTGTCATTCTCTTGCTTTTCTTCATAATTTTACCACATATGTAGGCATCCTTAACTAAAATATTTCTTTGTTTTGCCTATTTATAAAGCATATAGAACCATTATGTGAATTATCCCACAAATTTATTTTTTTCACACAATTTTTTGAGGTTTGCCTATGTTAATATGTAAAGCTATAGTTTTCCATTACTTGAATATATCACAGTTTATAAATCCAATTCTTCTGCCAAAATAACATCTGGATTTTACACAGGATTTTTTTACTACTATAAATAATTTTCTATGAATATTTGTTTGTCTTAATATTTTACTTTGAGATCATTGTAGAGTCACATGCAATTGTAAGAAAGAATACAAAGAGGTCCCATATGGCCTTCACCCAGTTTCCCTCGATGGTACCATTGTTGAATAACTAGTACATATCACAACCAGGAAACTGACATTGATATAATCCATACACCTTACTCCTATTTCACCAGGTTTACAGGCATGTGTGTGTGTGTGTGTGTGTGTTTATGTCTGTGAAATTTCATTACTTGTATAGATTTGTGTAACCACCACCATAGTCAAGATACTGAACAGTTCCTAAACAAGAATCCTTCATGTTACCCATTTTAGCCACAGCCACCTTGCTGCCTAACTCCCCACAACCTGACAGCCACTAATTTGTTCTCTCTCGCTTTGTAATTTCAAGAATGTTATGTAAATGGAATCACTCAATATGTAACCTTTGGAGATTTTTTCCAGTCCACATCATTCCCTTGAGATATATCCAAGTTTTTGTGTGTATCATTAATTTGTTACTTTTTACTGCTGAATAGTATTCTGTAGTTTATGTGTTCACCCATGAAGGACATTTGGGTTGTTTCACTTTTAGGCTATTACAAATGAAGCTGCTATGAATGTTTCATGTACAGGTCTTGTGGGAACAGATGTTTCATTTATCTGGGATAAATGTCCAAGAATGCAGTTGTTGGGTCTTGTGGTAAGCACAGGTTTAGCTTTGTAAGAAACTGTCAAACTGTTTTCCAGGGTGGCTGTACGTTTTATACTCTATGATCATTTTTATATGTGTCTTCAGGTATAGACATGCAGTCATTTCTCAGGTGTACACCCAAGAGTGGAATATGCCTCTGCTAGATAATGGCAAATTGTTTTCCAAGTGGTTGCACCAGTGTATTTAGTATGTAAGAGCTGGTTACATCTCATCCTCATCAGTACTTGATAATATTTAACATTTTCATTTCTTCCATTTTGGAAGTATGGGATGATAGCTCATGGGATTCATTCAGTTTCCTGAACATTTTTCACAAGTTTGCCGCTTAGTTTTCTTCTCCCATAAGATCTTTAACTCTTTTGTCCATATTTCTCTTGGGTTGCTTGTCCTCTGCTTAGTGATACTTACAGCCAGGATACTGAAATTTTTTCAGACTTAAATATTACAAATATCTTCTGTTTTTGGCTTGTTTTTGTGTGTGACCTTTATGGAGTCTTTTAAGAAATAAAAATTAATTTCAATGTAGTCATATGCATCAATATTTTCTTTTATGGTTAGTGCTCTCATGCGTATTTTCCTGTATTATCTTCTATAGGTTTTACAGCCTTATCTTTTCTGGTTAGGACTTTAATCCACCTGAAATTTATTTTAAGAGCATGGCGTACATTGGGGAATCCAAATTCATTTTTGTCCATACAGATACTCAGTTGTTCCTGCATTATTTATTGCACATTATCCTTCCATTTACAATGATTTGCTTTGTCAGTTCTGTCCTATGTTGTGTCCATAAAAGTGTGGCTCTATGTCAAGGCTCTGTTATATGTCACATGCCAATTATACAGTGTCTTAATATAACTTTATAATTAACCTTGGAATTTGGATGGTTAAGTCCAACCTCCTGCCTCCAGCCTGTTTCTTCTTTCCCAGGAGTGTTTAATGGTTTTCTATTTCTTCCTTGAATCAAATTATGGTAATTAGTATATTTTCTCTTGTTCTTGCTGGAGATTTGTCAGTTTTATATCTTTTCATATAATCAATATTAATTGAACTTTATCTTCAGTTTCTTTGTTTTAAATCTGATTGCTCAAATCATCTGTATACATTTGCATGTCAGGATTTAAATTCTAAATTAATTTTTTAAGCTCTACAAATTACACAGTAATGTTTTGTCTTGTTTTATTTTTATTTCCCCTACAATCAATGTGTGCCTAAATTTACCCACATATTTACCATTTTCTTTGCTTTCCCATTCCTTCCTCCACCTAACACCTTTCTTCTGGGATAAATTTTCCTTCTTCCTGAAGTTTATAATTTAGAACTTATTTCAGTGAAAATCTCTTGGCAATAAACATTTTTTGTTTGTCAAAAATCTTTATTTTGCATTTGTTCTTGAAAGATAGTTTTCCTGGATATAAATTCTAGGTTGACAGGATTTTTCTTTTGGTGCTTTACAGAGCCCATTCCACTGTCTTCTCTCTTCCACTTTTGCTCTCAGAATGTAACTATCAGTCTAATTAGTGGTTTTCAAGCAGTGGTCCCTAGACCAGCAGTAGCAGCATCACTTTGGAGCTTGTAAGAAATGCAATATTTGGAGCCTCATTCCAGACCTAGTAAATTAAAACTCTGTGGGTAAAGCACAGAAATAATGTGTTTTTAAAAAAGTCCTACAGGTGACACACACTAAAATTTGAGAGCCATTGATCTAGTCATTATTTCTTTGAAGAATGAAGATAACTCATCTTTCAATTTTGGCTTCTTTTAAGGTTTTTTCTTTGTCTTTGGAATTCTGCAGACTATGATGAGTCTAGGAAAGGATTTATTTGTATTTATGTTGATTGGGATTTCTTGGGCTTCCTGAATCTAAGGATTGGTGGCTTTCATTAATGCTGGAGAATTGTAACCCAATACCTCTTCAAATATTGCTTTTACCCTATTTTCTCTACTATATTCTTTTGGAATTTCACATAGACTTATGTTGGAGTTCTTCATTTTACCCTCTATATCTTTTAACTACCCCTTCCCATATTTTCTGTATTTTTCTAATTTTACTGTACTAGGGGTCATATCTTCAGCTATGTCATCCAATTCACTAATTCTCTCAATTGTGTCTTACCCAATGAGTGTCCAATATCAGTCATTACATATCTATTTCTGGAAGAGCTATTTCTAAAACATGCCTGGTTGGTTTGGATGATCTTTTGTTTCTTTGTCATACTTTCAATACTCATCTTTTTATTTTTAAAACATTTATAACTACTTATTTTATATTTTATATCTCATAATCCCCATATCTGAAGAATTTGAGAGTGTGGTTCTATAGTTTATATTTTCTTCTGTCTTCCATACATGGATGGCTCATTTCCCCATGCATTTAGTGACTTCTAATTGTGACGTCATCATCCTTGGAACTTTATTTGTTGTAAGTTTCAGAGGCCCGAGTCTAAAGTAAATTTTCCAAAAGAGGATTTGTGCTTGCTTCTACTGAGGGCACATAGTATTTGAGTTTCAACTTGGGTTTTTGGACCACATAGATAATATGAGCTCTGCCCTCAAACCCACTGAATTCAGATTGTGTTAGAAATTCTTTTTTAAAATTCTACTCTGTATAGAGCCAAGACCAAGACTGGCACGTGTACCTTCCACTTCCTAGGATTTTTGTTTTACACAAATTCATCTACTAAGGTCATTGCCTTTTGAAGGTCTTTGCTATTCTGGGGTTTCTGATTACAGCCTCATACTACTGGGGACT
>JAQZBX010058122.1:0-17816 GCA_029593785.1 Cabassous unicinctus
CCTTGAGCATATTGAAGACTAGTTCTTCAATGTCTTTGCCTGGTATGTTCACAGTCTGGTCTTTTTTGTTGATGGTTTCTGGATTTTTATCCTCTTTCTTTGGATAGGCTATTATTTCCTGTTTCTTTGTTTTTCTTATAATCTTTTGTTGCACACTGTTTTAATATTTCAAAATGTTAACTCTGGGATTTATTCCCTGAAATGTCTGCTTCTTGAATTTGTATCCAACTAGTGATATGACAGATTTCTGTGTGTGTCAGGAGGTAATAAAACCAAACAAACCTAAGCAAAAAACACCTTTCATCATATTTGCAAACTGATTTTGCATTGACTGCTGCCCTCCTTCAGAGTTCAGCCCTCCTATTAGGAAGGTCAGCCCAAGGTGAACGCAAAATACAGGTTCCTCCCTGTCTTTTCTGGGCCTGCATCTTGCCCTTGACTTGTGCCTGTTGATGGCCTTAGGAGGTTCCTTGTTTACTGGAGTTTGAATGTCCCTCTACTTCTCAGGAAACAGATCTCCCAGGTGTTCCATTGCAGGACTCAAAGAAGGCAGGCCTTTGCACCAGGCTGCCCTTACAACTGTTTCTTACACTGTTTTCATTGTTACAAACTGCTTTTGCTTGGAGGGCAAATTCTGAGAGGGGGACACATCAGAGAGGAGTTTCAAAAGAAAGTCTTTTCTAGTTGGAACAAGAACAGGGACCAACAAAGGGAGTGTTGGGTGACTCCAAACTGCCCTGAGGAGAAGATGAGGGAAGGCCAGGAAGGGTGCCAGGAGCTTCCTTCAAGGTTCCCCTAAGTTGTGCTTTTTTGGATTGGCATCTGCCCACTAAAGCAGCCCTTCACCTTTCCTCTGTAGCTCTTTAATTCTCCTCGGCAGCCTTTGTCCTGGGTGGGTTAGAAAAATTACAACCATTAGAGCCAAGCCTTCAGCAATTCTAAGTAGCTAATAAAATCAGTGACTAGCAATCTGGCTGTGCCCCGACCCTCATCTCTGGGACCTTGGAGAACTAGATTTTTGTCCCTTTCTGGTGCCACCAAGCTACACCGGGGCCAGGCCCCACTGTTGCCTGCCTTGAGAGTGGGGGATGTGAAACAGTAACTGCCATGAGGAGAGAGCAATTCACTCATATTTACTGTAATTTACCAGTCTCTTCCCCATTCTTCCCTGGATGCTGCACAGTGCTCTGCTGGACTCCGGATTTTCAAAATAGTTGATTCGGACAGCTCTGCTGTTTAGCCCTTCTAGGGAAAGACTGATTCCTGGAGCTTGTTACTGCACCATCTTCCCACAATTCCCCTCGTTTTTCCTTCTTTTGGATTAATTTAGGATTGTTTTTGGGATTCCATTTTATTTTATTTTTTAGGTTTATTATCCATAGCTCTTTGTTTCGTTATTTTAGTGGTTGTTTTAGAGTTTATAGTACAGGAAGTCTCCACTCTACCTAGTATCACATTAACTGGTAACCATGAGATTCTGTTACCGTTGAATCATGCAAAGTGAGCACACAGTTCAAATATATATGAGTTTCATTTAGCAGGAAAAGTGTTTATATCTTTAACTTGTCACAGTCTGCTTTCAAGTCATATTTTTACCATTTAACATAAAGTATAACAACTTTATACCAGTATACTTCCATTCCTCCACTTCCAAGCTTTCTGTAATTGTTTTCACGTATTTTACTTTACCTATCTTATATACCCACACTAAATTGCTATGATTTTTGTTTAAGCAATCAGTTATATTTTAAAGGGATTTAAATAATAAGAATAAATATCTTACATGTTTACCTATGTAGTTATCATTTCTAGTACACTTCATTCCTTTATGGGACTCCTTATTTCTGATGTGCAGCAGAAATTAAAATTATTATTAATAACATTTTTGCACTTAGATGCTATAGGATATCTATTTTTGTTTGTTTGTCTTTCTATAATAACAGTATTTTGGATCCAAAATTACCCCAGGGAGGCGAAGCGGCAGATCATTTCCACCCAATTTTCTGAGATTGTCCCTGTTTCCTGAATTACTGGTGGCCATGCCTTTACATCAATGATAAGAGTTCTTCCATTGCTAGAATAATAAAAAGTCTATAGTAGAATAATGATAAGTCAACTTTAGTACTTTGTTCATTCCCCAATCTTGAGGATTTTGGGGTGGTGATGCCCACTCTGCTTCTAATTAGAGGGGACTTAGATTCCACGGGGCAGATGGTTGGAACTATCTTGCTTGCAGTTGCAGACACTCTCTGTTCCTTGTGATGGGCATTGTCCATTGCCATCTCCTTGTTAGTTGTCCAGGATGAGTCCAGTGAACTGGAGAGTAGGTGTTACAACTCTGCTGAAATTAAGGGCTCAACTGGCACATGGAGAGAACATAGATTTAAGTTTCTGGGACATATGTTTATCAAGTATAGTGCTAATTATAGGTTCAAATAAAAGGGGCAGAAGAGCCATGTATAGAGAACCTATAAATGAGTCTAACTGTTACATTGGGGAGCATAACTTCCAAAGTAAGGCCCACTGATAGGGTACTGAATTCCTGAGCTCTCTGTCTTGCTTAGAGTTTCTGGATGTCTCTAGAGCCCTCAGAGCCCTGCAATTGGAGGCTCTTAGTATTTCCTAATCTTGAATTTTTCCAAACATCTTGCTGGTTACTTATGGGCTGCAATCTCCAAAGTTGTTTGACTCAGCTGAGGATTGCAATGTAACTAAGCAAAGTGCAAAAGAATCTAATTTTCAGTTCCTTAAATTGTAAGGTTCTCTGAGACTCAGCCATGCCATTTGTATTAGTCAGCCAAAGGGGTACTAATGCAAATCACCAGAAATCTGTTGATTTTTATAAAGGGTATTTATTTGGGGTAGAAGCGTATAGTTACCAGGCCAAAAAGCGTAAGTTACTTTCCTCACCAAAGTCTGTTGCCTTGTGTTGGAGCAAGATGGCTGCCGATGTCCGCAAGGGTTCACACTTCCTCTTCCTCTTAAGGCTTCATGGTCCCAGCTTCTTCCAATATTAGCTGTAGGCTGAGGAGTCTCTTCTCTCTCCCAGGGCTCATTTCTCTCTGGGCTCAGCTGCTCTGTGTTCTCCATAAGGCCAGCTGGGAACTATCAGGCGAACGGCTTGTCTTTCTTTCTGGGGCTCTGCCATGTCTAATGGAGCCTTCTCTCTTTCCTTATTTATCTGCTTCTCTTTCCCATGTGTTTACTTCCTGGGGCTCCAGTGCAAAACTCCAACCTCCCTTCTCTACGGTGTGGTTTCTCTATGAGTCCCTGCCCACCAAGAGGGTAGGGACTCAAGTCCTACTGATGTGGCCCAATGAAAGCCTTAATCATTATTTAATCAAGAAAAAGTGTACCACTGAACCCAATCCAATCTAATATGACCAGAGGAACAAACCAGTTCACAAACATGATCCAATATCTATTTTTGGAATTAATAAACAATATCAAACTGCTAAACCATCCATCAAGCCCTTGAGTCACCTCAGTCCCTTACCATAGTTGCCTATGGCAGGCTTCCAACTCTTAGCTACGATCCTTGTCTAGAATATGCGTGAAAGCATGGATAGTTTTCACAACCCATAATGCCAAGAGAATATCTGAGGGGACTCTTACTCAGATTCTCTTCTACTCAAATGTTCTCCCTACAATCTCTGTTTTGCCACAGATGTTCCATAATGAGGCAAATGATTTTCTCTTAGAATCCTTAGTGGAAAGTGGGGCAAAGTCTGTTTAGTTAAAACTTTCCCCTCTTTCATCCTTTGATGCCACTGACTCTTGGTATTTGAACTCTAAGGGAGTAATAAGTATCTTGGATCCCACCTTTTGACACTTCCAACCCTTCTAGCTTGTCTTCGGACAATTTCCTTTCTTGCCCTGAAGAATGGGAGGTTATCTATGGCATAAACTTTTTCTTCACTACTCGATGATCTCCTTTGGATCCATCTTCAGCTTCTTGGTGCAAAAAATCTCAAAGTTAATACCTAATGATTGAGTAGTATAGGGGGCATGATTTATAGGACAATTAAACATATATTGTTTAATATTTCCAAAACTATTTTTCCATTATGCAAACCAAACCAACAGCAAATGAAACAAATAGAAAATCAGGTAGTATTCAGATTTTACTAATTATGTTCCCAGGGATGCTGGAACTAGATGAAGTTGCAGAGAAGAGTTACCATTTATTGAACAAATTTCCCAGAAGGAGCACCAGAGGTGGTGCAAAGGATAGAGCAATTAAATGAGATAGCAGAGTTCTGCCTACCCTTCTATGCCTCTCTATCATGGCTTATTTCATATAATCCAGGGGTTCTTAATCTTTTTTGTTCCATGGACCCCTTTGCCAGTCTGGTGAAAACCACAGACCCCTTAGTAAGTCTATACTATACTGTGTATTATTTAATAAATATATTACACCCGCACCAATGAGTCCCCACAATAATAATGGCTTTTTAAAAATTTTCAATTCAAGCTCATGGACCCCTGGTATATTATAAACTGTTTATTAACCTTACTAATTTAGATTTTTAAAACCTTCCTTTATATGGGAAGAATAAAAGGAGAACATTTAATCTCTTTGAAGCAGGTTAATAGGGTAATGGAGAAGATGACCCACAACATGGCTGACGGACAACATGGCTGACCGCATAACCAGCAGACAACATGGCTGCAAGACCTTGCTGGGACCTTGAGTTTAACCTTGAAGTCCCAGTTTCCCTTTCCGGGACCTCCCCTTGGCCCCGGTTATTCCAAACAGTCCCACCATAGGTGGGATAACCAATGACAGCTGGGGCCCATCCCCTTACCATTAACAAGGGGGTGGAATATTTAATAGTTTAAAAAGTAACCACACAAAGCAGTGTGTGCTCTCTCTGCCTAGAGAAGCCCATACCAAATCTTGGTGTGTATTTCTGTCTTTCTCTCCCATTTCTCAGCAAGCTCTGTTCTTTCCCCCATTTCCCAAATAAATTCTTTTTACTGGCCTAACTAAAGTAGCCTGTTTATAAATTCTTTTATGTATCATAGCCAAGAACCTAGAAAAATCCGTTTCCTTGTCTTCATCTTTACTTCAGTTATAGCTAAAATGTGGCAGGGAAAGAATGTGAGCCCCAAAATATACACTTTGTGAATCTCAAGCCTGTGTTTATTCTACCAAAATCCTTCTATAGGTGCTAGAAAAGACCTGAGTCTCACGTCTACAAACACTACAGGCAATGTGTATTCTTGCACAGAAGCATCAAGGCAAAAGAATAGATATGTTGTTTGAATTTTTTCCCCATTTGAGATATATTTGTTTACACCTATGTTTCTGATTAAAATCTTGTCACTAGGCACAAAGGTAAGGAGACAATTCCCTAGTTCTGCACTCCTCTAGAACAAAACAAAACAAAACAAAATGAAACTGTCTATAAGTAAGTTAAAGTTTAACATTTGTAAAGGAGATATCTATTAATGTACATTGGTGTTTTGGGAGAAACACAGTGAAAACATTTTTAGCAAAGGAATTCCTTTATGCTTAAAAATATGGTGCTACAAAAGCTTAAATTGATCTTAATAATTCATAAGACTTTGATCTAAATCAAAAGGATTTTGGACAGTTTTTGGATTTTTTTCCCTTCTCTGAAACTGTGGGAGGCCATAGATTTGAAAAGGAATTTCACACAGATATGATAATCACAGCACAGATAAACTGTTATCTCTACAGAACAGAAGTAGGCAAGTTAGTGTTTTGTGGAACCAGGTTCCTCAGCCATAGTGATAGCAGGGGCTGGTGGGAGGAAACAGACCAGAAAACGTGGGATATTATGTGTCTTAAATGATTTACAATGTCTCCTAACTTAAACTTCACCAAGTCACTTAAATGTAAACAAGATAGTTTTATACTGAATGACTTGGAAAAGGGAATTTTTGTTCTTTATCTACTGTCTTTAACAAGAAAATTTAACTATGTCCACTAAAATGTCATCATCTGGAGTAGTTTCCAAAATTTCCACATTGTACCCCTTATCAGTAAAGCGTTTTAATGCACACATCTCATTATTTTACTTTTGTTTATTTTTAAATTGCATGGTGTATTATTGTACATTATAAAAAGAATCATGCACAAATGGAAATTTAAAGCACATGTACAAATGAAATAAATAATATTTTAAATGGTTTTAAAAATTTTAAATGTATAACACATTTTACTTTTGCTTAAAATATAGTATAATTATTAATAGAAATTTAATTGAATGTTTCATTATCTTTGAAAAATTTGATTTAACACTTTGTGGTCCAGGTTTTTAAAGGTCTGATTCTAAGGTCCGTTTATTTTAATGCTTGCTATCAATAGGCCTCATAGCTGTTATAACACCTCACAAAAGTAGCCAATCAAAATAGAGGACAAAAATGTATTATTGTATGCATTTATTAAAGCATGGATTTCTCATTTAAAAATTCATCCATCAATTTTGTAAGTTTTTAAATTAAACTAAATTGAAAACTACTGAATTTTCACATTCCTTGATATCAGTGCATTTTTTCTGGTATACTAATGCCAAGGTCTTTCCATTTTAAAACAAAATTTTGGAATCTTCTGACCCTATTGATTTGCAAAATTTCAAAAGATGTTTGAAAATTGTTTCCCAGTTTTTTTGTGTGTGCAAAATAAGTTTAATGAAAAATGAAAAAACAAAAACAAAAATAAAGAAAGCTAGTAGGAACAGAAAGGAAAGCAGGTTTATACTTTTAATTTGTCCTTTCAACAGGAATTTTGTCCTACTCCATTTTATTTCAGATGTCTTGGATTGCCAACTTCAAAATACTGATAAGTATTCAGAGATTCAAATAAAAAAAGTAAGAGGGTGTGTTAAAAATGACTTGTGTCAGGTCACCATCATCAGCAATAATTAATACTATTTTGTGGTCTGGCAAGGAATCTTTTCCTTAGAGGAGAATGAAAGATGATTTGGGGGGGGCATCAAAAGTAGACTTCACCTCTGCACAGAATTGGGTGTTTTGTTTGAGACAGAATGTTTTGGTTTAATATTGGCTTTTTGGAGGCAGCCACCTTCAATTTAAATTAAAAACAAACAAACAAACAAAAAACAAAAACAAAAAAACAACAACTATATCAACAACACTGCTTAAAAACACACATACTATAAAACAGAAGGGATCTCATACAAAAAAATTCAGGTCATCAATGGGCATTTCCAAATGGTGACAAGTTCTTTCAATAAAATTCTTATGAAAAATAAAATCCAAAATCTACAAAGCACAAAACAGCAGAAGAAAATGAGATGCTGTTCTGGACAGGACCCTGGATAGGGACCTTCATTGTTGATGGGATGAGATAAATGGACTGTATGGGAAATCTGAGAGATGCTGGAACCGATGATGGCTTGGCATGTTCCTGTCCACCCACTGAATCAGGCTGTATCTTTGAAGAGGTTTCTGTCGGAACAGGGCATAGTTTCGCATGGTGAGGTCCGAAGGATGCTGTCATTTTTCCTTCTGCCTATGATGCACTTGATCAATCAAGGCACATATTTCCCTCAAGGGACCTCTGGAAACCGAGTGGAAGACTGGGAAGATGACTGTCTGTTTCTAAGTTTTTGAATTGTGAAGATGTGAGGGTTTTTATGCGACTTACACATTCATCAGTTTTAGCAAGAAAATCACATTACAATGGAAACATTTCCATTGTTAAAACATCAGCTTTATTTTGAAGGGACTTACCAAGTTTGCAAATTGTCAAAAATATTTTCTAGATACAGATTACTAAATACCACTTATTTAACAAAGATGAGCAATTTGGGAACTCCTGCCTTTTGTAAAAGAATGATGCTCAAATCATATTTAAGCTGACAAATCTTTTTAAGTACTTGACTTGAGCTAACCAGTGAACCTATTGCTTTACAAAAGAATTTTCAGGTCACTTTGCATATAATTAGAGAATATTATAAATCTTCTACTATTGAAAAGTCTTGTTTTTGTAAATTCCTCCCAATTGATGCTGTCAATTGATGGCAACCCAGAGCAGGTAACTATAATGCATCACAAAGGCTGCCAGTCAATGAATGTAGGAGGGTGAGATCATTAAACCCTCTCTGATAGGGAATTTATTCTTTCTTCAGGGTACTTCATAGCAGGGTGCCTGGATCAATTCATATACTAAATAGGAATAAAGTTTTCTTTCTTTTTTAAAAAAATTTTAGATAGAAAATGAGTACATGCATAAGTTCAAAAGTTTTTTTCATGCACCCCCATAGATTATTATGTACACCTATCTTGGAGACCACAAAGATAAAGTAGAGGCTTTCAAACTTTAATGTTTATAAGAATCATCTGGAAACAGTTTTATAATGCAGATCTCCACCCAGAGAGATTCTTAGGTGTCACTTGAATATTTGCAATTTTATCAAGCATCTTATGTATTTTAAATGCAGTTCCTTAGTAGAACACACTTTGAGAAACCCAGACTAAAAAGACTAAAAGAATTTTCCATATTTCCTCATAGTATCATCCTTAATTTAAGGCTATTGGCACATCAAGTTTCAATTTGAGATTCTGCCCAAGTATCCAAGGAATGAAACACAGTAAATGGGTAATGGCTTTTTAATATGCTTAATTAGAAAGCTTACTTAATAAGTAGACAAGATTACCAACACACATACAACTAATTTGAGCATATTATTAAGTAATTATAATTCAGATGCCAGCTAAGGACGCCATTCCCTGACCCCTTTTAAAATTTAGATAAAATTTCCTTTAGTTGTTTATTGCATGTTCCTGGGGAGATCCAAAGCTGCTGCTAGATTTCTGTGAATTTTTAAGTGATTGAGTTTTCATGGTAATTCCTGGCTTTAAATTCCTGCCCTTGTTGGGTGTCATTTTTAGTGCCTGGACACTTCCTCTGATTTGTGCTCAATGCAATGAATCAATAACCTTTTTCACTTTCCACCCAAACTTACTTTTACAATGCATTTGCACGATAGGCATCCCTGCTCCTGAATGTCATTTGGCCATCCTGATATCAAGACTTTCTCACTGGCCACCTTTGCCTGCGGGCTCTCACCTCCTGCCAGTGCACTGTGTTCCCTCTCCACACAAATATTCCTCTGATTCTTCTCCATTGTAACTGACTGCTCTACCTGCTACTCAGCTTCTTCCATATCCAACTATACTCCAGGATGACTTACTGTAACAAACCATTAGCCACACTGAAGAGCTTATGGCGACTTTGAAATTTCTTTCTTATCTTTCTTCCTTTCTCATCTGTCTCTAGATTCTGACATAAATTCAGTTTTGCACTCATCTGAATTATGCCCATGGAGTCTCAACACAGAAGTGTCTGCAGCCAGTTTTTAATTTTTTAATTGGCGTGAAATTCACATAATATAAAATTATCACTTTTCATGTGTACAATCAGTGGCATTTGGCACATTCACAATGTTGTGCAATTACCACCTCTGTCTAGTTCCAAATCATTTTCATTACCACAAAAGAAAGCTCCATACTCATTTAACAGTCATTGCCAATTCATCCCTCTCCCCAGCCCCTGTCAACTACTAATATGCTTCCTGCATCTATGGATTTACCTGTTATATATATTTCATATAAATAGAAACATAGAATATGCGACCTTTTACGTCTGACTTTTTTTCATTTAGCATAATATTTTCAAGGTTCATCTGTGTTGTAGCATGTATCAGTACTTCATTTTTTTTTTATAATTGAATAGTATGCCATTGTATGTATATACCACAGTTTGTTTATCCATTCATTCATTGATGAATATTTGATCTGTTTTCATCTTTTGACTACTGTAAATAGTGCTGCTATGAATATTAATGTACAAATGTTTATGAGTACAGTTTTGGTTTGAAATAGCTTTTTCTATTCCTTAATACTAGATTTCCTTTTGCATATTTAAGAAATTATTCCACTGATCTGACATACATTGGAGTATGTGGGCCTTACACTTACTGTGTTGGCCTATGTTTTAGTTTCTGGTGTGCTCCGGAAGGGCGTGGAGACTGGGTGTGGCCACTGATGGGTCATGGATCAACTTGCACTTCACTGTGTAAGTAGAAGTGAATGTTGGGCCACCTGCTGAAGACTGGCAGTGCAAAGCATATGTTAAATTGCCAGTTTGAAAAAAAGAGCCAAGGAGGACTGGGCCTTTAATGTTGAAGGACATATTAGAGTTATATTCTGGGATTCGGTGGGGGATAGTTTAAAGCAAAGACACATTTCTTCCACAATTCTGTAGCTTTTTAGTGCATCATATCCCATCATTTTTGTGGCTTGCGTTGTGCTTTTTTCTAGGTTAACTGTATTCATCAGCTAGAGGCTAAGTGTTAGGCCTTCTTACCCTATGAATCAGAATCAAGACTACTTTCATCACGTTTGTTAGTGATCAATCATATTGATGAAAAAGATTAAACGAAGTCAGATTTCACATTATGCTTCTTCTACCCTATATTGGGTACACAGAGGGATAAAACTTCAGAGAGAAAGATGAGAGGAGAGAGTATCATTAACAGTAACTTTTGAGTCATGAGTTAATTGCTTTTCTACAAATCTATGTGTGTTTTTTCCCAGCTAGTCAATTCCTCCTAATTCTTGGAGCAATTGTATAATCAATGTGGCTGCTTAAACATTTAAGGCAGATAAACTCAATAAGATTTCCTAAAGAAACTGGTATTAACTCTGTGTTGGCTTTTAATATTTGGTAATAAAGATCATGAGTATGTCCATTTGACAGATTTTGATAAGCAGGTTTATTTGAGAGAGTCAAAATTAAATAGAATTTTCATTGTTAAAGGGAGAACATTGCCCAAGTGAGGATTCAGACTCTTAAGTGGATTGTTTTTGTTGGTTTCAATAAAAAAGCAGTTTTATTGAGTTATAATTTACATATCATAAAATTCACCCATTTGTAAGTATACAATTCAGTGATTTTTGGTCAATTTCCAGCATTGTGCAAACATCGCTATGATACAGTTTTAAAGCTTTTCATCATTTACCCTCAATCTGTGCTCCTACTCTCAGCTTTAGGAAACCACTGATGTGGTTTCTTTCTCTATTGATTTGTTATAATGGAATTGGCATTTAAATCTACCCATACAACATGAAATATTTTACTCAGCTTATGCTATAACATGTGCCAGTATTTCATTCTTTTTTATTACTGAATAATATACCATTGTATGTATATATTATATTTTGTTTATCTATGGACAATTGATGTTTCCACTTTTTGGCTTTTATAAATAATGCTGTCAGGAACATTTTCATACAAGTTTATGTGTAGATATATCTATGTATCTATATCTTTCTATCTCTATTTCTATATATCTATATATATAGTGAGAGATATAGATATCCTAGGAATGGAGTTGATGTATCATATGTAAATTTATGTTTAATTTTATAATAAACTTCCAAATAGTTTTCCAAAATGCTGTATCATTTTACTTTTCCAACAAAGTATGAGGAAGTTTCTAGTTTCTCTATAGCCTTACCAACACTTGTTATTATCTTTCTTTTGGATATAACCATTCTGGGAGGTATGGTATGGTATCTCAATGTAGTCTGCATATTCTTAATGACTAATGATGTTGAGCATATTTTCACGTGATTATTAGTCATTTTTATATCTTCTTTGGTGAAATAGCTGTTGAAATATTTTCCTAATTTTTAATTGTGTTGTCCTTTTCTTATTGAGTTTTAAATATCTTTTATGTATTAGGGATACAAGTCTTTTATTGCATATAAATTGATTTTCTCCCATTTTATGGCTTGGCTTTTCATTTTAATGGTGTATTTTGAAGCAAAAATGTTTTTAATTTAGATGAGGTATTATTTATGAATTATTTTCTTTTATGAACTGTTTTTGGTGTTTAATAAGAGATTGCTTATTCCAAATTCACGATGACTTTTTCCTGTCTTTTCTTCTGAAAGTTTTATGATTTTAGCTCTTACATTTAGGTCTATGATCCACTTTCAATTAGGTTTCTAATATTATTTAATAGGATAGAAATGATAACAGAAGTCATTGTATATCCTAGTTATTTATTGCTTATTTGGCTATAAGAAGCAAGAACTCATTTAAGTGTTTCCAGTAAGAGTAAAATTATTAATTGAGTACTGGGAAATCTGATGGCTCTTACTTTTAGAACAAATAGCTAGGCCTCATGAGAACCAGAAAGTTATCAGTCATCTTTTTACTCTCACTCTTTCTCTTATGTGTTCTTTTACATTCTCTTTCACATTTGTTTGTTTCTACTCTGGCCCCAAATTTCCTCTTCTTTAAAGCCCCAGAAAATTGTGTTTATTATAATAGCCATGGATTACTTCCTGTGTGCTGTTTACTTGCCATTTTTTTTTTGTCATCGTCCTGTCCTCCATATTATTGGTGTGATATTCATTTTCTTATATGCCTTTGCTTTGCATACTTTCCTGATTTCAGTGGATGTGAAATATTGGGTAAAAGAATGCCTTTTCTATTCTTGTCCCCATCGTCACACTGCTAGGTAAGAATGATCCAGATATCAAATCTTACAATTTCAAGGTCATAAATCTTAAACTTGCTTACATTGTTAAAAAATGCTATCCTTTAGTTGATGCACTATCATTAAAGAAGAATTAATATGAGTATTTCACAATGGGGTCATATCTTTTTGTTCCAGACTGACTGAACTTCTTATTCTTCATTTGAGAAATTGAGTCTGGATGACACTTGTCTTTATAGCATGCTATCTGGTGGCTATAATTCTGGTTAGAGTATAATTTAGAGTAGACAAAAGACATTTCTGTTGAACATGCTAAGTCCTGATCTCCAGTTTTAAGCCCTTGACTGCACTGGAGCTTTGTATAATCTTCTATAATAGGATGGATATTTCTATTCGTCCTTCTAGATCTATTTTCCACTCTACTCCATCCTGCTTTGTACTCTAGGATGCTGATTTTTATAGACTACATAAACAGTACCCTTGTTTTTTGGATTCCAGTTGGGTCTGATAAATTGGAATCCTTGATTGCAGCACAAAGAGGGTCAGAGAGATGGAGGCTTCGGTATATATTCCCTTGGCATCCTTCCTATGGGGTTACTGTGGGCTGGTTTTTAATCCTCAAATGAAAATCATGACTCTTATCAGGCAGCTCTCCCCACAAAGCTTCTTCTGTCTCCCAGTTCTTCCTTTTGCCCTCTGTGGCAGTTTGATTTGACTGATGAATTCCAAAAAGAAATACTGATTATGTTTGTAAACTGGTCTGTTCCTCTGGGCTAAACACTCTTAGATTGTATTGAATTCAGAGGTTTCACTTTTACTTGATTAAATTATGACCAGTGCTTTGATTGGGCCATGTCAGTAGGACGTCGAGTCCCTGTTCCCTTGTTGGGTGGGGACTCACAGAGAAAACGACAAGGCAGAGGAGACATTTGGAGTTTTGATCCTGGAGCTTGGGAAGTAAGCACACAGAGAAGCAGATATGTGAGCAAAGAGAGAAGGCTCCATTAGACACGGCAGAGGCCCCAGGAAGAGAGACGAGCCATTCACCTGACAGTTTACAGCTGGCCTTGTGGAGAGAGCAGAGCTACTGAGCCTGGAGAGAAACGAGTCCTGGGAGAGAGACAAGGCTTGTCCTAGTCTGTGCCTGAGATTGGAAGAAGCTGGGACCACAGAGCCTTGAGAGGAAGAGGAAGTCTGAACCCTTGCAGACATCGCCTGCCATTTTGCATCAATAGGTGGCAACAGACTCTGGGTGAGAAAGTACCTCTAATGATACCTTGAATTGGACTTTTTAGGGCCTTGTGACTGTAAGCTTCTACCCCAAATAAATACCCTTTATAAAAACCAACCAATATCTGGTATTTTGCACCAGCACCCCTTTGGCTAACTAATTCACCCTCTCAGGCCTGAATGTGGAAATGGTTCCTTCAGTGCTAATTAATTTCATTGCACTATCTCTTGGGTTTCTATATATTCTGCTCACAACTTTGTAGTATATTCATTAAATTCTCTTCAAATTACCCAATTTGACTGTGTCATCTATTTCCTAACTGTGTTATCTAGTACCCAGCCTGATAAACATAAAAGTATTATAACTTCCTTCCATAAATGTGGTATGTTGTGGGTTGTGAGATGAAGTGGTGTGGAATCATTATTCTCAGCTTTATTGGCATGTGTAGCAATCATGTTTGGTCTTATTTTCAAAGACTACATCTACCATCCACTATGTGCATCTAGTCTCTCTTTCTTATTGACAGTCAAGGTATACTGCTTGTTTTTTCACTTTCAACTTTTGACTGTAGCCAGGGCTGATTCATTGAAAAACTGTGAAATAGTTTGACTTTCTTCCAGAGCATAATCCAGATCTTACCTTGGCCCCTTTGGCTGTTTCTGTTTGTTCCCCTGTCATGGACACCTGCCTACTACTTGCTTCTCTAGCTATGTGGCTTTTTCTCCTCCACTCCCCAGCCCTACATTTTTTGTGTACCATGAAAAAGGAATTTAGAGAGTTCTGTCTTTATTTCTCTAAAAGTCAACATATTTTACTTACAGAGAAGCACATACCTTCTAAAAAAAAGACAGAGTCAGGGGTAGAGATTTCAGGAAGGCCATTGGGCCTGTATGGAGGCAATTCTGATGAGGGCTTCCACTGCCCTTCAAAAACATCATGTAAAATGTGCTTTCCTTTTAATGTAGCTCTGCCCCTTAGCAGCCTATATAAAGTAGGAAGGGACAACATCTTTCATCTTCTCATACCCTGTTTTTGCTTCAAAGGAAGAAATCATAAGCGGAAGAAATTACAGCTGCAGGTAAATGAGGAAAAAAAAGTAAAGAAAGGGTAGATAGCGTCTTTAAATTATGGTAGTTTAAAGATTTTTAAATTTCTATCATATAAAAATTATCAAAGTGTACATTTATCTGAAATTGTGTACTATTTTATAGTATTTACAGTGGATATCAGTTGAAATAAAAATTAGCTTTCTGGGCAATTTCCTTTATTATAAGTCTTTTTAAAAACAAATCATGAAACATTTTCTAGAGCTAATACTAAATTTATCCTCAGTTGCATAGTAAAAATTAAAGACTGTAGTTTAAAAATGATAGCATTACCAAAGTAATTTTTAAATAATTAATATTACTACTCCATAGTCTTCTGTAATAAGCACAACACAATTATTTATAGTTTTATCTTAATTGTTATTTGATGGAGTGACTGAAGTAAAATGGATACCTATAGTAATTTCTTTACCACATGAAAGAAAAGCCTGATTCAAAGCTACCACTCATTTCTTGTGGAGGCTGTTGTTGTATGTGACCTGCTGCACTGTTGATCCAAAGCTATTTCTTGTAATGAAATGTCATCCATCAAAACTGCTATTGCTCTTTCCCAACAGGCTGCAATTATCTTGCTGTTATTTCTTCTCCTTCTCTTTCTTTTCTTTCTCCTTACTCTCCTTTTATTTTATTTTATTTTTGAAGCCGTGCCATACTGTGTGTATTAAAATGATCTATTTTCTTCTGTGTTTGGGTTTCCCTAGCTTCACTTCATCAGAGAAAGCGGCATTGATTTCTGGTTGCATGTTATATTAGTTGCATATGTACACAAGGGTCTTCCTGCCTCAATTGTCAGAGGTCAGAGACAGAAGAAGTCAGAAATTTTAAACAGTGGAGACATTCTCACATTGGCTTTGAGGGAGCAGCTACCATGATGCAGAGAGGGCCACAGGGCAGGGCATGATGGGTGGCCTGTAGCTGTGGAGACAGTCCCCAGGCATGAGTCAGCAAGAAAACCGGGACCTTAGTCTTACAACCACAAGGATCTGAATTAGCCTCAGATGGGATTGCAGCCTACCTGACACCTTGATTTTAGTTGTAACATGATGTTGGCCTGAGGTTGTAGCAAAGACTGCAGTACAAAATAGTTGGATTTAGAGGTAGAAGCTGATAAGACTTGCTGCTGAAACATATGTTGGGTATGAGAGAAAAAAGTGTTGAAAAGGAGAAATCAAAGGTAGCTTGTAGATTTTTGACTTGAGTAACTTAGTGAACTGTGGTACCATTTACTGAGGTGGAAAAGACTCATAGAGAAGCCAGTTTGTTGTAGTGGGACAAAAATCGAGTTCAGTTTTAGACCTATTAATCTTGAGATGCCTATTCAAATGGAGGTACCAAGTAGGCGTTGGATAGGTGAGTTTGGAGCTTAAGCCAAGAAGTCAAGCTTGGAGTAAAAGATTTGATAATCACTGATGTATTGATGTAATTGAAAATATGCATAGAAAAGGATCTCTAATTGAAATAGGTCTGGTTTTGCTGCTTTTTATTCATCTGTAGAGCTTAGCACCTAGCCCTAATTATTGTTAGGTCTCTTTAGAATGTGATGCACTTAATAACAGTCTGTTCTCAACTTTAGGTCCAGGTTACTATTCTAGAGGAAAAGGAAAGTTTTATTCTAAACCCCATTACATTACTATTGTGGGGATCAATTTTAAAGCCACTTGCCCATTCCAAAGAATTATTTAGGTTAAAGTTGATAATATAATTCATAAAACCATTAAACATGCACAGATAGACAGACTGCAATACATTTAGCTAAACTGTAAGTGAAGACCCACTACAATCCCTCTGAGTTGTGGGGTTTCTACACTTTCCTCTTGATATTTAGGGTATGCTTTGTGACTGTGACCATATATGTCTTATGGGTCAAATGAGGGCACCACTGTCTAATGATGTATTAAATATCAGTGGTGTTTAATTTTTTTCTTATTTTCAAAATAAAAATAAATCTAAATGGGAAATTTTAATAATTTCTTCTTGCCCTTTTATGGACCATTTTGCTCATCCCTTAATATACACAGATATATAGAGGAAAGGCAGTAAAATGAGGATGGAGAATTATTCACAGGATTTAGCAAAGGCAGAGGTATCTGTGATCCCTAGGAACTATTCAGTGGGGGGTGGAGTTAAAACCCACAGAATGGAGAGAGTAGAGGGAAGTGGTGAGAAATAGAATAATCATTTTGGGGAGGGAGTTTTCCTGTGAATAGAGAAAAGATTCTCTGAAGCCTGCATTAAAACATTGCAGAAAGAATCTAAGTAGACAGGAGCAACTTTCTAATAGATCAAATTCAATTTCAAATGACACTGAACTGGATTTTTATCCTATCTTCTCATTTTTCTTAGCACACTTACAACTTGTGTATATATTACTATTTTGATCTAGCTTTTGAGGTGACTTTATCCAAGTCACAGTGGCAAAAGTAACGTGGAAGACAAGTGTCTTTCTCTGTGTCACTGGCATGACTCAATTACTAGGACCTTGGCATGGTCTCAGGACATGCCAATGCTATGCTTAACTCCTGCTGGAAATACGTTTATGTTGACAGACCTTCTTCATTGCTAAAGTTGTAATACAAAATAGTCCCATCCATGGTCAGCTGGCTTGGGGGCATTTTTCAGCTAATGGCAGTGAAAGTAACAGGAGGTGGTGCTATTCAAAGGCAGGCAGAAGTAATCGTGATATTTTTCTCTGTGGAGGTAGATGATTTTACTGCTGTTACTTTTCTAGGATAAAATAATTTCTCCTGTTTTCTAGCTACACAATTCTAAGATCTGTACTTGGTTTATTTACTTTAATGTATCCAAAACCTGTGCATAGTCACCTGGCAGAGTGCATTTAACCATCTGGAGTCACTGAGTCATACACTATAAAGTTCACATAATAGAATATTGACAGATTATACAAATGTGTCACTAATTGGCATCATATGTTAAAAATATAAATTGAACCCACAATTTTAGCCATTGTAAGAT
>JAQZBX010058123.1:6244-17904 GCA_029593785.1 Cabassous unicinctus
GGGGGGGGGGGGAAAAAAGGGTCCTTTTTTGTTATACTCCTTCAGTAAAGAACTGGGTCTGCTATAGCAAAAGGACATATCCAGTGCTCAGTTATTTCTTTTAGCATCTCCTACAGCACGCATTTACTATTGCTAAGCATTGTGGGTAGATCGGGAGTAAATAGCCCCAGAGATTGGCCTTGAGGGAAAAAGATGACTAGAATTTTGATTATGGTAGAAAATCCTTTTCAACTTAAAATTCATAGGGAATTGGCCTCTGAAGGGAACTGATTTTAGAGGTGGCGTGTCCCCCCCATTTCTATTGTCCTTTCTTTTCATTTTTCATTTCCTGCAGACAACCAATTATTAAATGTCATATGCGTGTGTTCCTTGGTGACCCAAGTTGCTAGGGATACATCAAGTGCTTCAGCCCAGAGCAGCCGAGCGGTTTGGGGGTATCGCCACAGCCCTTGGCTTTTCAACTTCAATTATAAATCCTCTTGGTCAAGTTGTGGTTTGAGCTGTATGCGGTCCCGGCCACAGACTTTGGGTAAACAGCTGCAGTGGAGATGCAGCTTGGGAATGTTTGTTATCATCTCTGCTAAGCTGCTGAGAGAACTGCTCAGGGAGGGTGATTTAGCAGGTGAAAGCGGGTAGAATTTTACAGTGTAGCTACTTAGGTTCAGCTTGAAAAATGAGGTTTGGCAAATGACTCTCTTGACTTTAAAGCCAAAAGATTAAAAGACTTTTAGATCTGTCGTCTGAAATATCAGCAGAATATTGTTCAGTCATCTTCATTTCTGCCTTTTCTCGGGATTGAGAGAAGTCTTCTTTTGAGGATGAAAGTTGCCCCATCCAGAGAGCAGGAGATCATATTTTCCATTCCGTCTGCATTTTATCGGCTTTCCACCTTTTTTTCTGTGGACATTACAGTAGACAAAACCCTAAAATGTAAACTTTGCTTTTTCTAAATAGGTGGCCACAGTAGTTATTAGTTGAATTTAAATAGCTTTCTGATAGGAATGATACTTAATTATGGTGTAACTACAACAGAAAAAAGACTCAGACACCTTTTAGCACAGCAATGTTTTACGGGGAGCTTGACAGATAGCTTGGCCTCATAGTAATCAAGCTATATTCTCCCAGAGACTCGATATCATTCGTTAACTCTTTTAGGATACTTGCTGCTTTGTACCCAAGATCCTGCTGGCTTGAATCCATGACTCTGAAGACTGTTTCCTGCCAAAGATTGGCCCAGGGACTGGAAGAGGCAAATTTAGAATCTGTGCTGCTGTTTTTAGGCAATTATTTATTAAGCACCTACTCTGGCCAAAGACATATGCTAGACAATGGAAAGATACTGAGAAGTTGGAAACAGGTGGCCCCTGCCTTCGAAGAGTTTACAATCAGTTGAGAAGACCTAACACACACATGTGCACAAATGCACACCCATACACACATGCACGTGCACACACCGTTGAGAAGACTGAACACACACACACGCACATACACCTTTATACACATGCACATACCACTCAGGGAAGGAAATGACATTTCAAGGCAGTGTGTGAGAAAGGACCACTGTGAGTGCCGTGGGCCACAGTTGCTCTAGGATGGGCCTTCCTTGTGGATCCTCGAAGTCAGGGAATGGGTTCTGTAAAAATGGAGCCTGAAATGGACTAAATAGAAAGGGGAGAGTCACGTGATCAGAGGGGAGAGGGAGTAACGTTGTTGTTGCCCAACTAAGGCAAGTAATTGTTGGGGACTAGGGGCAGAGTGACTAAGCCAGGCATTGTCTGGGTGATTGCAGAGCTTATCCTCTTGGATGAATACCATGTTTTAATTATTTAAAGTAATTCAATTTGACTGCTAAGTAATTACAGGTGTGCAAAGTGTAAATAAGTAGAGATTCTATTTGAAATGCTTAAATAAAAGAGGGGATAGTATTGGAGGGGCCCATGAGTACTATCTTCTCCCACCAATGGATCCTGGAATTGGACGGTCAAGAACCAAGATTATTCCTCCCATCCTACTGGGTCACATAGATACTCATCACAGCTTCTAATTCTTCCTCAAGCTTTTCTCTTCTTCCTTATTTTCCCCTACACACACTCTCTCACACACACACACACACACACACAGATTTTTTGTGTTTTTTTTCATGCTTTCACACACTTGTGGCCACATTAGCCCCAGCTTTAAATTCACTGCCTAGTCTAAAGACCCAAGAGAGGTTGACCAGAATTCCCGTGTCCAATGCCAAAATGACCTGGCTTTGGTCAATTGTCCACTGTGAACCAATCCACTATTCCCAGTGTCGCAGGTCATATGACTTTGAGAAGAGGGCATGAGAAAAGATGATGATTTCATGTAAGTCCTACATGGTTGGGAGAAAGATCAAAAGCCCAAGCAGAGGCTGAGTATCTGACCCAAACAGGGTATGTTTGGCCAATGGAATGACAGGCAGTCAACCAGACTCCATGGTGGGAAGTGTTGGGAACACAAATTGGAAAGATAAGTGGAGTTGGGTGCAGGTTTTAGGAGAGCATTATAAGTGTGGAAGAGGGGAATATTTGTGTCTCATTGGTATTGAAGCACATACTCACTGCACAGCTCACAGAGAAGCGGTAGAGGAATTTCGTTCCCTGAAGTCGAGATTTGGTGGACTAGGGAAAGCATCTTCTAAGATTGCTTCCCACCTTATGGTTCTTTGCATTGAGGTTCCTGCCCAGATTCCTTTCTGAGAGGGAACTTTGGGGATTTCTCTCTACTCGTGGGGAGGGTGCTACTCTCTGGGGATCAGAAGATTCCTGGGCAGTGGAGCCACCCCATGTGTGTCCTTCTGCCTTCTGAGTGCACTGTGTTGACACCTCCCCACCAGGGGACTGTGTCCTTTAAAAGCAGAAAGGGAAGAAATTCGGAAATCTTCTCGGACACCCCCCTTCTTTAGATATAATGCTGTAGAGAATGTAACACATACAACCTCTTTACTTAGAGAAAATTCCAAAGAAATATTATCCATTTTTGTATAATGCTTGTTGCTCATTTTAAAATTATTTTAAAAATATTTGATCAATATGGGAAAAGCATGAAAGTACACAAACTGCCTGAAACCCTTAGCTACCCAGAGAAGATCAAGTTGGAATTTTGTTAGATTTCTTTCCTGTATTGATATGTACACTATATAAAATGAAATTATAATAAATATTGTACCTACAGTTTTGTATCTTTTTTCCCCCTTAGCATTATATTGTGAGCATTTCTCCTATGTCATTAAATAGCCATGGTTGCTATATTTGTATGGTTATATACTTTAGCATTCACTTATTTGTCAGAATCCCCTCCTTAATAATACAGGCATACCTAGTTTTATTGTGTTTCATAGGTATTGTCTTTTGTTGTTTTTGTTGTTGTTTAGAAATTGACGGCTTGTGGCAACCCTGTGTTGAGCAAGTCTATTGGCGCCATTTTTCCAACAGCACGTGTTCACTTCATGTCTTTGTAACATTTTAATTAAGGTGTATGTATATTGATTTTTTTAGCCATAATGTTAATTCACACTTAATAGACTACAGTATAGTGTAAACATAACTTTTATATGCACCGAGAAACCAAACAATTCATGTGACTTGTTTCATTGCGAAATTCGCTTTACTGCAGTGGTCTGGAGCCTAAACCCCCGGTATCCCCAAGGTATGCCTATACTACAAATATGTACCTATGTATGTCAATATTTGACCACATCACCATTGTCCAGCTTTGAAGAATTGAAATTATAAGGGAAAAGGATGTGAAATTTGCAGGTATTGTTTTTAGTGCCAAGCTGCTTGCTAGAAAGTGTGCACCAATTTATGCTTTCACCAGCAGTATGTTAGAGTAGCCTACGACCCATCTTTGGTGGCTATAAATAATATCATGGCTTGTCATCTCTAATCTTGGGATCTATATCAGCTTGAGAGATGGAAAAATTATCCAGGTTAGGGACCATGAGAGTTTCTTCTTTAATGTTGCTTGGCACCTATCAGCTGTTAGGCACTCTCGTTGAATGAACCACTGTCAAAGGGGAAGGTGGTGATATCTACTATGATGACATGTGATTTGTTCCAAGGTGGTGGGGAAAGTCAAAGGGAAATGAATTTAAGCCTGTGCAGGGGAAGTAGTGGAGTGATGGGATTAAGGAGTAAGGGGCTAGTGAGCAAGGATGATGTGAAAGGCATTGTAACTTAATGTAAGCAAATAGGGCGAGGCAGAGAAACTTCTTCAAGATCTAGTGTGGTTGATTCCATGGAGGAAATAACAGGTGGCTTCAGAGTAGGTTCTGAGCTATTTCAGTATAAACCAGTGGGTTGAACCCTGGAGCCCTTTTGTATAGGTGTGAGGATCTCCAAGGCCTGGGGCTAAGTTTGTTGGATAGGCTACAGGGGGATCTTTTTCTTCCTTCCTTCCTTCCATCCATCCATCCACTTGGCAAAAATTTTTTGAGCCAGGCACTGTTTTTGTAGTGGGGATGCAGCTATGAACATAACATTAGAGCTTTGTCCTGGTAGTTAATTCACCTGCATTAGGTTACAAAGCTGGTGCAAGGTTTGCATTCTAGGCCTAATGGAATCATCTTGGCTTTCTAAGAGGCTGACTCACTCTGCTCTGGCCACAGAGGCCTTCTTCAACTATGTCAGGACCTCTGCAGTGTTAGGGCCTTTCCACTGGCTCTTCCTTCAGCCTGGAATTGCCTTTTCTCAGCTGTCTACTGGGCCAAATCTTTTATCTTATTCAAATCTTTGTTCATATCTTTCCATGTCAATGAGGCCTATGTTGACCGTCCTATGTAATAACACAACGTGCCTCCCTCCTGCACCTCTGGCTCTCGTGGTCCCCTTGTTCTGCTCACATTTTCCCATACTATTGCTGCACCCCAATGCTTCATGAAAGCAAGGATCTCCATCAATTTTTGCCATGCTGTATTGCTAGAGCTTAAAAGAGTGCCTTCCACACAGTAGGGCTCATTAGATATATTTGGGGAATGAATAACTGATCATGTGACTCGTGGGTGACAGTGAGGAGGCTCTGCAAAAGGGCAAGGGAAAGCATCCCCCCAAACCCCACCTCGGGCTGTGGACTCCTGATCAAAATCTGCAGAACCACCCTCCTCTGTTCCTTGTGGGTGGTGGTGAGAGCGGCTGGAGAAATGGGACAAGACCATGGGTGAATTTGGGTTTAGAGGGTCCTGGGCAGATGTGTTATGTAAGAGTAATGCAGGCCAGCATCTCCTTGCTCTTCAATTGAAGGAAGAAGTGCATCCAAATGTGGAGACCAGATTTCTGTGGCTCTCACTGCTGCAGCAACTTGAGCCCTTAGCCCACCTGCCCCTCTGATGACTGACCTCAGAAAACAGATGCTCACTGTCAATGACCATTGGCAGGACATGTTCCACAGCCCAACTCACCCCCGCCTTCTACACCAGGACAAGAGAGCATTATGGGAAGAGAATTTCCTTAGAGTAGAATCTTTGGCAAGGGGTACACAAGCCTTGGTATGGGTAACTGGGGGTGATTAGGGATGTGGGAACTTTCAGAGCAAGTTTTGAATTATTTCATGAACTTGGGAGCCATTACTCATCCCTTTGGAGGTGTGGGTAATGGGATGGGGGCAGAGCCACAGCTGTTTTGTGCTGAGTCATACGCTTGTGTTTGTACTTTGCCTTGCATGGAGGAATACAAGGTTGCTTTACATTGACTTGGTTAAAATTAGCACTCTGTCAGAGAGCTCCTTAAAGAGTCTTGTGAAGTCTTCCAAAATAAATCAACCTTCCTGTTGGGGTTTAGTCATCCCCCTTGCTTCGACTGAAAATGATTTTAATGGGAAGGCAAGCCAGGAAGTTCTTTGTGGTTCCCAGTTTTCAGGGTATCAGTTTTGACGAGGCAAGGCAGTAGGTAGGAAGGCACAGATGGAGGGTAAATGCTGGCTGTGCCATGAACCTTGCAGTATGACCGAGAGTGAGTTTCATAACATCCCTTAGTTCATGTGTCTCCTAAGTAAAAAGTGGGGCCAAGAACAACTACCTTGCTCCGAGAGGCACTGGGATGGCTGATTAACTGGAATAATGGGTATGAAGTAGCTAACATAGCTACTGGCACATAGAGTCATTCAACAAACAGGAACACAAATGATAATAAATGGTTTTCACATAATCTTCAAATTCAACCCATTCAAAACCAAGCTCCTGTGTCCCGGCCCTATTGTTCTCATTGAGAACGGCTGTACCTTGACTTCCCTCCTGCTCTCAGGGACCCATCTATCTCCCATACTCCTTGATGGCTAAACTTATCCTCTCCATCTCCACTGCCAGTATTCTAATTCTGCCCTTCATCACTTCTTACATAGACTGTTTTACCAGTATTTTTTCCTTGACTGCACCCCTACCTCAACCTCCTGTGAGCTTAACTATTAGGAAGGTCTATAGCCCTGGGTTGAGATATTCTGTCTGGTTCGCATTCTATTTGGCTTACTGGGTCAGTTTTTTGAGTTATTTTCTTACCTGTCCCGTACTGTACTGTTTAGCCCTCGAGGGCAGAACGTCTGATCCTCGGTTCTGTATCCCAGCCTTTTGGCACTGGCTGGCCTGGAGTGGGAGCTCTCTGTAAAGACTGGCTAGAAGCGAAATAGATGGGAAGCTTGACCGAGGCTTATTAAATATCTCTGATCACTATCCGAATTTGCCCCAATGGTTTTGTTCTTTTCACCTGTATAGGCCCTTGCTGCCTTCATCATTGCCCATTTTTGCTTGGATCTTGCCAGACAGTGGTAGATGCCCAGTCAGTTCCTCCATGAGAGAGGGGACCATGTCTCTTGTGTCTGATTCTTCATTGCTGTGTCTTCAGCACACAAGCTCATACTCATGGTGACCGTCTTTTCCAAATATGGGAGAAATCTATTTGGAAATGAAGCCAACACTGAGAAAAAGCAGAGCTGAGAGATGGAGAAAGATATCCTGTTATGCCTGATGCCATCCCACCCCCTTCCACATCCCGTTTGTGAGCCTAGAAATTACCATTGTTACTTAAGATAATTCAAGTGGGGTTTCTGCCACTTGGCATCAAAAGCAGACTGATTCTGTCCACTAAATCATAAAGCTTCAGGAAAATCAAAAGGAACACATCATCAGCAAATGGCTGTGCATTCTAGGACTGAAGTTTCCAGTGGTTATCTTTTCCTGCCTTGATCAATTCAGGAATGCAGAGATGATGCCACCTGAGACAGAACGTGGTGGTAATGGGCTCATGAGCACCTAAAGTGGGGCTGGGGGTTGTTAACCTTAGATAATGGAAGTGACATTTGAACTAGCATCTGAATGATAAGAAGGAGCCAGGCATGTACTTATCTAGGGGGAGAGCATTCTGGGTAGAGGAGACCAGTGCAAAGGCCCAGTGACAGGAAAGAGCTTGGTGCTGGTTGGAGAACTCTACGGAAGGTTCATGTGGCTAGAGCTTTGTGAAAGAGGGGGAGATGGATAGGAGTGGGGGGATAGCCAAGGCTCAGCTCTACCTTTTAGGAGAAGGAGTGACTTGGGGAATGATGAACAATGTGGGCCTAACATGAGACATGAGTAAAAATGAGCAGCGATGAAGGCAACTAGGAAGACGTACATTTATTCAATACCTGGTGCGGTGGCTTGCCTGGCTGGCTGGGCTGTGTGTACTCAGTGTAGCTGTACAAGGTGGTGTCTGTAAGGTTGTATGAGCAAATCAATTGCTATAGTACCAACTTAGAAAAGCCAGTGAATCATCCTTCTGTTTTGATCATATAGTTAAAAATATTCTGTTTGATCCTTTAGTAACTTAGCAGCTCTGGGAATAAATGGTTCCAGTTTGGGAAATAAATTAACCTCTTACATTGTTTGATCCTTTAGTAAGTTAGCAGCTCTGGGAATAAATGGCCTGGGTTTGGGAAATAAATTAACCTCTCACGTTCAACAGGGCTTAATTTAGTGAATTGCCTCCTCTTTGCCCTAGATGGGCCTGTACTACAGCCTATCTTCATGTGAGCACCTTACTCTCTGAATTTTCCTTGGTTCCCAAAGGGCAGTATCATAAATAAGAACTCATAACTTTAATAAATTGGTATTATGAAGCTCATTACACTGAAAAGAGCTGGTGTTTTAATAGAGTGTGACTATAAGAGGTAGAAGTGTATTGTCATTTTAAAGTATTGGGACATTATGTTTGCAAAATATCTTGAAATCATGTTTCTTCTCTGTACTCAAAGCATCCCTAAGTCATTGTCCCAAAAAAGGAAACTGCCATTTAGGAAGATTTGGTAATGCAAGTTAATTCATCTCAGTTCAACCAATATATTGTGAGTGTTTGATATGGATTTGAAGTCTAGAAAGATGACTCTCTTTCCTGTATGGAGAATGGCTGGAAAGGGGCAGCGAAGGAAGCAGGGAGTCTTATAACGAAACACTTCCAGTACTTCGGGTAAGAGAAAATGTTAGCATGAGCTACGAAAGTGACAGTGGAGATGAAAAGTGGGCGATTCTATAGATATTTAGGGGCTAAAGCAGCAGGACTTAGTTACAGACTAGATGCAGGGTTATAGGGAGAGATGAGAATCAAATATATGTCTATGGACCAAAAATATGTGGCTGGAAAAATGGTGGTGCTGTTGATAGAATTGGAAATCCTTGAGGAAATCTCGTTGGGAAGGTAGTTGGAACGATAATGCCCGATGGACATCTGGAAGACGGGTCTCGAGGTGAGTATGAAGTTAAGGACTGAAGCTGAAGCTTTGGAATTCAGGCCCCCTCATGATGACTGCAAAAGCCGTGGAAATGAGTATGGTCGTCTGGTAGGGCATGTGAGGGAGAAGAGACTCTACAGTAATTGAGGCTTGCAGAGTCCTATGCAAGCCACTCTGCAGGGACCCACCTGGGTCATCTCCCCACGAGTACGATTAGAACCTTTGGAGCCATCTCAATTTGGGATTCAAGCCTTTACACTATGGAATAGGGAAATTTATGGGCATCCTCACACTTTGCCTCGGGAAGCCTGTTAGATGGCTGGATGATAGACCTTATACATTGAGGTAGCCTTATTTTTCCACTCAGGTTATCAATTAGGAATCCCTCATTTAGGTTCATCTTTCTGTGAGAATATCTGGCAACGGGGATATTTGTAGTAATGGGAAGTGATGTCCTTTTAGATATTCAATTGGGGCATAGCCAACAGCAAAATCTACTCTTGACATCCCGAACTGTAGACTAAGATAAGGAAGAATAACGCAGAGGGCTTCTACCTTTGTGATGTTATTTCTCTACAATGTTAATATCTTCCTCCATGTGAAGGATGTGATTGGCTGACTTACATGTATGTAAACTTCATCTCACCAATGAATTTTCAGTTCTTTTAGAGCATGGAGTCTATCTCAGAATTTTTGTATCTCCCCACAGCACCTACCTGTGTATGTAGTAGGGTAGCAGACTCTCCAACATCTCTTGTGGTAAAAACGGCATCACAGCAAGTAGAATTATCAGGTTTCTAGAAGGATCCTTGAAAAGCCATCAAGGCTGTTTGCATGCCTCTGTGTAGGATTGCAATCAAGCTGCCCCCATAGATACCAACCCTGTTATTATAAATCACAAGATATGTTTCTTAGGTGGAGGCAAAAATGTCAGGGCCCTTTACAGCTGGAAGTGAGAACTCCCAAGGGAATTGGCAGCATTATTAGAGCTGGGAAAGGGTTATATATAAGACTCGCCCTAAGGAATTAGTAATTGGATTACTTCTAATTCATATCCCATCAACATTGTCACTCAAAAGGCCAGGCCACTTTGGAATTGGAATTAATACTATAAAATGAAACAAATATGTGAAGAACTTGATCCATATCCATAGCATCCCTACTTGAGTGCACACAGTAAAATGAAACCTTCACATAGTCAGTTCACATTGTACAAACTCTGCATGACACCAATGATGAGTGGATGAAAGTTCTAACCCAATCCATTTTTATGGACTTTTAATTGCCCTCAGGAACCTTTTTTTAAAAAGATTTGTTTTATTTATTTATTTCTTTATCTATTTCTCCCCATCCCCTCGTTGTTTGGACTTGCTGTGTGCTGTGTCTTTAGGAGGCACTGGGAACTGAACCCTAGACCTCTGATTTGGGAGGGAGGCGCCTAATTGCTTGAGCCACCTTTGTTCCCTGCTTTGTTTTGTCTCTCATTATGTTTTTTCTTCTTGTGTCTCTTGCTGCGTCGGCTTGCCGCACCTGTCCGTCACGCCAGCTCACTGTCTTCTTTAGGCAGCACCGGGAACTGAACCACAGACCTCCTGTGTGGTAGGCAGGAGCTCATTTGCCTGAGCCACATCCGCTTCCTCCCTTCAGGAAGTTTTGAGACACAATGTCACAGTCAGTAGAGTTTGCTTTTGATGTAAGCAATTCTTTATGCTTGGGTAACTAATTCTTGTGCATTTACTTTGTGCCTGGCACCAGACTAAGCATATTATATAGATGATTTCATTTAATCCTTACAACAACCCTATGGAGTAGGTTTTCTTATTTGTATCTTTATAGACAATTCTGAAGCTCAAAGAGGCATATGTCTAAGGGCATACAAGAAGTATACAGCAGAGCCAGTTCTTGGCTAAATCTAAGATCCATGCTCTTAGCAGCTAGGCTTTACAGCCTCCAGAACAGATCTAGTACATTAAAATTCATGCCAGTTCTTTTGTGCATAGTTGGGTAGAGAAACAGCTGAGTTCATGGAGCTTTGCCAAGGGCTGTTGAAACCTTTATCTTTGGCTATGAGTTAGAGAGCAGAGAAGGTGAGCAGAGCTTGGCACATTCTTCTCAGCAGTTACTCTAACCCACTCCCAAGTTCTTTCTCTGTCATTAAGTCAATGACCGCTGTGGCAAAGTTGATAGCACATCCGTTATCCTCATTTATCGTCTATGTTATAACATTTTGTGAAATTATTGGATGTTCGTAAAATCAAGAAAACCACCCAAAGGTAGCCTTGCCCTCATGTAAGAAGGCCCCATACGTTAAACTGAATAATCTTTGGCTTTCTTTGCGGGGGCATGTCAAATTCATTTCAGCAGAGGCTATATAAAAGGGAACAGCCTTTATCATCATCATTATCCTCATTTCATACAGCCGTTTATCATATTCCTACTCTATGCAAGGCACGTAATATGTATAATTTTAATTAATCTTACTAAGAAAAAATAAATCTCTGTAAGACAAGAATTATTTTGCTACTTTCATAAAAGAGGAAACTGATATTCTGAGAGATGAATTGACTTTCCCAAAGCCACGCAGTCAGTGACAGATCTGTATTTTGAAACTAAGTATTCTTGACTTCAAACCTGTGCGCTTTCCATTACTGTTATTATTATGATTGCTAAGCAATTCAAGCATACAAATATTAGTGCAGAAAAGTACTCTTGTGTACATATCATCATGATAAAACAAAAGTTAATATTTTGCCACCTTTGCCTCAAAATCTATCCCCTTTTGAACTTTTAAAAAATACCTTTCACTTTGAAATATTTATAGATTCACAGGAGATTGCAAAGAAATATACTGGGAAGTCCTGTGCCCCCTATCCCCACTTACTTCATGTTAATATCTAACACAACTGCAGAGTACAATGTGAAAGTCACAAAATTGATAGTGGTAT
>JAQZBX010058124.1:0-17789 GCA_029593785.1 Cabassous unicinctus
CTAATTTCTTCATATCAGTGAGGTCATACAATATTTGTCCTTTTGTGTCTGATTTATTACACTCAACATGATGTTTCCAAGGATCATACATTGCATCACATGTATCAGAACTTCATTCGTTTTTTTGACTGACAGTATTCTGTATGTACTACATTATGTTTTTTCATTTATTGGTTGATGAACGCTTGGGTTTCCTCCATTTTTGCAATTGTGACTAATGCAGGTATGAACAGTGATGTGAAAATATCTGTTGGAGTCCGTTTTTAAAATTCTTTTGGGTATATACCTACTAGTGGGTTGACCTGGTCATATTGTAAATCAATTTCTGAGGAATCATCAAACTCTTCTGTAGCAGTTGTACCATTTTACATTGTCACAAGCAATTAATGAGTTTTCCTATCACTCTGCATCCTGTCCAACAGTTGTAATTTTCCATTTTTTTAATAGTAATCATTCTAAACGTTGTGAAATGGTATCTCATTATAGTTGTGGCTTACATTTCTCTGGTGGCTAATGACATTGAGAATCTTTTCATGTGTTTTCTGGCCATTTGTATACTTCTTCAGAGAGATGTCTATTCAAGGCTTCTCTCCATTTTTAAATTGGGTGGTTTAGTTTTTTGTTGTTGTAAAAGTGAAGGATTTCTTCATATATTCTGGATATTAAACCTTTATTGGATATGTGGTTTCCAAGCATTTTCTCATTGTGTAGGTTGGTGTTTTACTTTCATGATAAAGTTCTTTGACGCACAATGTTTTTATTTTTTGATGAGTTCGAGTTATTTGCTTTTTTTTTGCTCTTGTTGCTTGTGCTTTGGGGGTAAAGTCTAAGAAATAATTGCCTAACACAAACTCCTGAAGATGCTTCCCAATATTTTCTTCTAGGAGTTTGATACTTCTACTCTTTTATTAAGGTTTTTGATATTATATTTATATTTTTATCTTATATATAGGTTGTTATTTTTTAAATAAGTTGTGAGCAAAGGATCCTACCTATTTCTTTTGCAAATGGCTATCCAGTTTTCCCAGCAATATTTTTTGAAAAGACTATTCTTTCTCAGTTCAGTGGTCTTTGCTCCCTTGTCAAAAATCAGTTGGCCATACAACTAAGTATTGATTTCTGAGCTTTCATGTCAAACTCATTGGTCTATATGTCTCTCCTTCTGCTAGTACCATGCTATTATGATTACTATGGCTTTGTAATATGTTTTAAGATCAGGAAATGTGAGTCTTACAACTATATTCTTCTTATTTCGAGATGGCTTTGGTTACACTTTGATATAAATCTGATGACTGGATTTTCCAAATCTGCAAGATCTGACTGGATAAAGGTCTTCACAGTTGATGGCATAATATTAACCTTCCCTTCTGGGGAAGCTCTGCTTCTTTTTAAGATAAGATGGCAATAAGCTCTGGATTATTTAAGCTTTGCCTAATAAAAGAAAATAGGGCAATAGAACAACTATTGATCTTAAGACTTGCATTTATGAAACTTATTCCTGTAAAAATAAAATTAAGTTTAAGTATAATTAATGCCTAAGAGTTCCTCCCTCAAAACCTTCTTTTTACTCAAATGTGTTCTCTCTCTAAGACCAACTCTGCAAATAAACTCCCTACTTTTTCTTGAACATGGTACTTGACTCGCAGGGAATAGCCTCCTGGGCACCGAAGGATTACTTACATGTGTTAATCAGCGATTTATTTGGAGAAAGAACTTGATTAAGGGGGAAATATTAAATAAAATAGAATTTTTATGGCTAAGAGAGTTCAATGTGAATTGGGAGGCCATTCAGAAAGTTACATTTATGCAGATATCAGGCACAATTCACAAAGTTCCACAGTAAACAAATCTTCGATCAAATATGTTCCTGAGGTATTTGGGACATCCAGACACCATTGGCAAGCACATGGTCTCATGAAATTAACACTCCCTCAGTGGAACTTACCTGGGAATATATGCAAATTTATTTCCTCAACATTATGTGGATATGCCTTTTATAGATTCCCTAATCATGATTCTTCTACTGCTTTATTCTGAACCCATTTTTTTAATTTACCTCTTAAGTATAATTCTCAGAGCCTAAAATGCTTTGAACTGTCTGTATTCCGGTTGAGCGCTGAGACCTAGCAGATATGCAGTCAACTTCTATGCTCCAGTTCTTCAGGTTTGCCCTGGACAACCAGCTAAAGTGATGAAGATGGACCAGCCCCATGCCAAAAATAAGGAGTATATTCAACTGCAATAAAAACTATTCCATTCCACTGCCCACATGGTATCTACCTCCATTGTTAGCCTGAAGCTGTCAGAAAAGATATCGTCCTAAACCTTTTAAGATTGAGGAATGAACAAAAATTGAGGTGGGGGTGGGGATCCATTGGCCAAAGTACATTCAATTTATTTAAGGAGCTTTAGATTACATAAAGGTTACACTGAAAATATAGGGGATTCCCATATACCCCAACCCATCCCTATCCCCCACTTTTCTCCATTAACAACAACTTTCATTAGTGTGGTACATTTGTTAACATTGATGAAAACATATTGTAGCATTGCTACTAAGCACGGGTCTATAGGTTACATTATGGTTTACACTTTGCACCACACAATTTTATCTGTTTTGACTAAATGCATAATGCACCATTGCAATATCATGCAGAATGATTCTAATGTCTCAAAAATGCCCCATGTTACACGTATTCTTCCCTTCCCTTCCTTCATCACCTCTGGAGACCACTGCATTTATATCAATGATATAAGTTCTTCCATTGCTAGAATAATAATAAATCTACTTTAGTCCATAGTTCCATTTCCCCCTTAGGTTTGTTTATTCCTCTGTCTTTAGGATTTTGGGATGGTGATGTCTACTCTGATTTCAATTGACAGGGGGCTTAGATCCCATGGGGCAGATGGATGAACTGTCTTACTTGCAATTGTAGATAGTATCTGTTTCTTATGATGGGCATTGCCCATCATCATCCTTTGATGTCCTGGGTGGGTCCAATGAACTGGAGAGTAGGTGTTGACTGCAACTCTGCTTAGATTCAGGGCTCATGCTGAATAAGAACAACTGAAACATTTAAATCTCTGGGCCTTATATTTAATGGGTATACTGCTAATTATAGGTTCAAATAAATTGGGCAGAGCAACCATGTGTAGAAAATTATAAATGAGTCTATATTCGGGGAGATGGGTTATCATATATTCCAAGGTAAAGCCCACCAATGGGGTAAAGATTCCCTGGGGTTGTCTGCCCTGCCTATACTATCTAGATGTTTTTAGAGCCCCCATGGTGACCCCTACTTGAGGCAGTATTTACTGTAGCAGTCAGTGAGAGCATCCCAAGATATGCGTAAGTGTAACCTCTGGAATGACTTCCCAACTCACTTTGAAGCCTTTTAACCATAAAAATTCATTTGCATTTAATATTTTCCCCTTTTGGTCTAGTTGTTTCTCCAAATCAAAGCAGATTTATTGTTATGGTAGCAATTAAGTGAGTAACTTGTAACGTTGTAAATTTTAAAATTAAAAAATCAATTGTTTTTCTATATTTTATATATGAATATGTGGGCACTAAACTTAAAAATGATTGCCATTTACAATGACTTAATAAACTAAAATAATGAGAAAAATAGAACATATACAGGGCTTGCATCTTGAAAACCACAAAACACTGATGAAAGAAATCAAAGTTATAATTAAACATAGACATATTGCATTCATGGATTGGAAGAATCTACATAATAAAGATGTCAATTCTCCTTGATTCATACTCAAATATATCACTAATCTGATAAAAATTGAAGTAAGAAATTTTTGTAAACATAGACAAGATTATTTTCAATTTGTATCGAAAGATAAAGGAATCAAAATAGCCAAATCCATTTTGAAAAAGAAGCTATTAAGTGAGAGTAATCATATATGCATACACAAAAAGAAATCTTTCAGAAGCAGGTAACAGAATGATTAGAAAGAAAATATTCCAAATGTATTGCACAAAGGTACATACATTTTTTTCAAATCATTGATCAGAGCAATGTGTTTAATATCTTCATATTCCAGTGTGTAATTCTGATATAATCCATTAGGAGCTTTTTCATTTTTATCTTAAAATCAATTGCCTTGATGTGTTATTAACAGTTATAATGAAAATGAAGCATTTTGTCTATAAACACTTCAGTTATGTTGTACACCTGATAAAATTTTGGTCTGGTACATCTAAAGCCTTTTCAAGCCTAATATCTAACAACATTAAACAATACAAACTTTATAACAAATTGCAACCCTGTAGAATGATAAAAAATCCTCTAAATTGTAATAACACAAAATATGGGCTGTCAAATATGAGATACAGGAATCATACTAATAATAAAGCTTTATTAAGTATTTTTAAAAACATCAATCTTATTGATACATATCAATAAAGCATAAATCCATCCAAAGTGTATAATCACTGGTATTAAGTATAATCACATAGTTTGGCCTTCATTACTCCAATCATCTTTAGAGCATTTTTCATTATGCCAGTAATATTAATAATAATACTAAAAATGAAAAAACAACCAAAGAAAAAGTAACCAGAACTCATCACCTCTCAATCTCTCTATGCTTCCCCTACAGTACATAGCTGCTATTCTGTTTACTTCTATCTTCATTTGTATTTATATTTTGTACAAACTGTCCTATATATGCACTATTACACATATTCATATTATACATGCGATTTCACTGTTATACAGTCCCTTATTACTTTTTTAAGCTTTCCTTCCAGTAATATAAATGTCCTTAGGCTTTCCATTTCAACCAAGATTTTACCCATAAAATAACTCTTCTAGTCACAACCATCAATGATGTACTTTCAAAATTTCATTCATTTCTAAAGATTTATAAACAACCTTTTAACCAGTCCTGCATGATAAAACATCAGCTTTAATTCTCTATCTTCATTGCATTTTCTGGTGACCTATTTTCTAATTATTAATTACATGAGTTTACATAATATATTTAGTCCATAATAGCAAAATCATACACTATTTGTCCTTTTGTGTCTGGCTTGCTTCACTCAACATAATGGCCTCCAGTTTCATCCATGTTGTTATATGCTTCACGACTTCATTTCTTCTTACCAAAGCATAATATTCCATCGTGTTTATAAACCCCAATTTGTTTATCCATTCAAAAGTTGATGGACACCTGGGTGGTTTCAAACTTTTGGCTATCATGAATAACACTGCTATAAACATCAGTGTGCAGATGTCTATTTGTGTCACTGATCTTAGTTCTTTTGGGTATATACCTAGCAATGGTATTGCCAGGTCCTATGGCAAGTCTTCAACTTCCTCAGGAACTGCCAAACAGTCCTCCACAATGGCTGTACCATTCTACATTCCCACCAACAGTGAATAAGCATCCCTATCTCTCCTCATTTTCTCTAACATCTGACTTATTAATAGTGGACAGCTAACAGATGTGAAATGGTATCTCATTGTAGTTTTGATTTGCATTTCCGTAATGGCTAGTGATGTTGAACTTTTTTTCATGTATCTTCACCATTTGTATTTCTTCTTTGGACAATTGGCCCATTTTTAAATAAAGGAGTTTGTCTTTTTATTATTGAGTTCATAAGGTCTATTTATATATCATGGATATTAAACCCTTATCAGATATGTGATTGAAAAATATTTTCTCCCAATGAGTTGACCGCTTTTTCACCCTTTTGACAAAGTCCTTGGAGGTGCAAAAGAGTTCAGTTTTGAGGAGGTCCCATTTATCTATTTTTCCTTTTATTGCTAATACTATAGGTTTGAGGTTTAAGAAACCACCATCTAGCAAAAGATATTGAAGATATTTTCCTACATTTCCTTCTAGGAGTTTTATGGTTGTCACTTTAATATTTAGGACCTTGATCCATTATGAGCTAATTTTTGTATAAGTTGTGAGATAGGGGTCTTTTCTTTCTTTGAATATGGCTATCCAGTTCTCCCAGGACTGTTTGCTGAATAGATTGTTCTTGCATCACTGGGAGGGCTTGGTAGCCATGTCAAAAATATCTTGACTGTAGATGTGAGGGTCTATTTCTCAGTTCTTGATGGGGTCCCATTAGTCAATATGTCTGTCTTTATTCAAGTACCATGCAGTTTTTACCACCAGTGTAGCTAAGTAACATGCTTTAAAGTCTGGAAGTGAGAGTCCTCCAACTTTATTCTTTTTAAAGACATTTTTGGCTATTTTGGACCACTTACCTTTCCAAATAAATTTGATAATTGGCTGATCCATTTCTGCAAAAAGGCTGTTGGATTTTTATTGCAATTGCATTGAATTTGTAAATCAGTTTGGGTAGAATTGACATCTTAACCATATTTAGTCTCCTAATCCATGAACTCAGAATGTACTTCCATTTATTTAACTCTTCTTTGGTTTCTTTTAGCAATTTTGTATACTTTTCTGAATATACATCCTTTATTAAGCTTGGTTAAGCTTATTCTGAAACATTTGATCTTTTAGTCACTTTTATAAAAGGATTTTTTTTTTCTCATTGCCTCCTCAGTTTGCACATCAGTATTGTGTATAAAACTATTAATTTTTGTATAGTAACTTTATATCCCACCATTTGACTGAACTTGTCTATTAATTCTAGTAGCACTATGGTGGATTTTTCAGGATTTTCTAAATATAGGAACATATCATCAACAAATAGTGAAAGTTTTATTTCTTTCTAATCTATTTGGGTGCCTTTTATTTCTTTATCAAGCCTACTTGCTCTACTTAGAACTTCTAGAACAATATTGAATAATAATGTTGAAAGTTGGCATCTTTGTCTTTTTCCTGATGTCAGTAGGAACTCTTTCAGTCTTTCACCATTGAGTAAAATGCTAGGTGTAGGTTTTTCAAATGTGCACATTACAATATTGAGAAAGCTTCCTTCTATCCCTAACATTTGGAATGTTTTTATCAAGGAATGTGCTATGATTTGTCAAATTCCTTTTTGGCATCAATCAGGAGGATCATGTGAATTTTCTCCTTCAATTTAAACCATGCGGTTTATTATACAAATTGATTTTCTTGTCTTGAACCACCCTTGTACACCTGGGAGAAAACCCACTTAATTGTGGTTTATAATTCTTTTAATGTGTTTTTAGATTTGGTTTAAAAGTATTTTGTTGAGGATTTTTGTATATATATTCATTGGAGATATTGGTCTGTACTTCTCATTTTTCAAAGTATCTTTATCTATTTTTAGTATTAGGATGATGTCAGATTCTGAGAATGAGTTTAGTAATGTTCTTTTTTTTTAATTAGTATATATTTTTTATATTTTAAAAGGTACTTAAATTACATAAATGTTGCACAAAAATATAGGAATTCCCATGTGTACCACACCTCACACCTTTCACACCCTCCCACATAAACAACATCATTCATTAGTGTGGCACATTCATTGTAATTGATAAACGCCTCCTGGGGTATTGCTATTGAGCATGGACCATAGTTCACATTGTAGTTTACACTCTCTCCCACACAATTTTGCAGGTTATGGGAAGATATAAAATGGCCTATATCTGCCATTGCAATGCCATTCAGGATGATTCCTAAGTCCCCCAAAAGCCCTGTGTTACAATTGTTTTCCCCCCATCATGCCCCCAGAGCCTCCAGTGGCCACTGCCTCTACATCAATGTTGTAATTCTTTCCATTGCTAGAATCACAATAAGTCTATAGTAAAATATGATTAAGTCCACTCTAGTCCATAGTTCATTCCCCAATACTGAGGATTCTGGGATGGTTATGTCCACTCCACCTCTAACTGAGAGAGGGCTTCAATCCCATACAGCTGATGGATGGGACTGTCTTGCTTGCAGTTGTAGGCACTCTCATTTCCTTAGTATGGTGGCTGTCAATTCTCACCTCCTTATTAGTAGTCCTGGGTGAGTCCAGTGAACTGGAGAGTAGGTGTTGCAAATCTGCTGAGGCTCAGGGCCCAGCTGTCACATGGACAGCCCAAAGATTCCAGTCTCTTGGATGTACCCCTATAAACTCCAGCACCAAATATAGCTTTAAATAGAAGGGACAGATGATCCATGTGTAGGGAAGCCATAACTGAGTCCAACTCTGTCATTCTCAGGAGCACAAGCTCCAAAGTATGGCCCACTGGCAAGGCACTAAACTCTGGGGTTATCTGCCTTCACCATAGGACCTAGGTGTCTCCAGAGCCCACAGGAGCCCCACTATTTGGAGTAGTATCCACTTGGGTAGTCTATGAGACCCCATGTCCCCAGTGTCATATTTTTTTGATTTTATTTTTAAAGAAGTTTTAGGTCACAGTAAAGTTACATACAGAATTCAGGGACTTCCATATACCCAACATTCTCTCCCTTTCCCCCCTTCCCTTATTAATACCTTTTCATTTCTGTATGGTGCTTTTGTTACAACTGATATAGAAACAGTGAAACATAGCTATTAACCATGGTCCATGGTTTACTTTATGGTTTACATTTTAGATGGTACATTTTTATAAATTTCAGTGATATTTACCATGGCCTGTGTCTGTCATTGCAAGATCACAGAAAACACTTCCAGTGTCCACTAAATATCCCCTGTCCCATCTATTCTATTCTTCCCTCCCCCTCTCCTTGGGGTCCACAGTGACCACCCAGTTTCACTCTTTGAATGACAAGATTCTTAATTTCCTGCAAGAACACTGACGTTTTGACACACTGGTTTGTCCTCCCCTATTAGGAAACGCTCATGTGCTCAAGAGACTCCCACCCCTCTCTTTGTGAATATATTGGTTCTCTCCAGGATGGGATTCCAACTCCTTCCAATCATTCTGTTGGTCTCCAACCACTGATACAGCACATTATGACAAAATGATTACTCACACACTCCCTAGAAGCTTGCTCCAGGTGTGCCTTGTCCCAAATGCCCCCACCACACAATCAAACACCGTAAACCAGTATCCCTTCCTTGTCATATTGCCATAAGAGCTTTCCCAGCTTTGTACTTTCAACCACATGCCCGCCAATCCCCAGTGTTTACCTGGTCCCTCCCCCAACCTTTCCCCCAATTCCATGGACCTCACAACTCACCCTCCCCAATCTACCCACCTGTCAAACCTGCACTGCCCAACCCAATAATATCACTAACTTCCTGTCATATCCCTTCAATGCCCAACTACATACTTTCACTTTATCATAGATTACATCCATATTGGCTTTGGCTCACAACCTTCTCCCTTTCTATTTCTTGTAAACCTCTCTTCCAGACACTGGCTTTCTGAGTCTGCTTGATTTGTTTATTTCATATCAGTGAGGTCATGTAATGCAAATCAAAAGTACAATGAGATACCATTTTACACCCGTTAGACTGGCAGCTATTAAAAAAACATAGGACTGTAAATGTTGAAGAAAATGTGGAGGAACAGGAACCCTCATCCACTGATAGTGGGAATGTAGAATGGTCCAGCCATTGTGGAATACAGTTTGGCGGTTCCTCAAAAAACTGACTATAGAGCTGTCATATGTTCCAGCAATTCCACTGCTGGGTATATACCCAGAAGAATTGAAAGCAAGGATACAAACAGATATAAGCCCACAAATGCTCATAATTATTCACTATTATAAATAATGCCATTATTCACTATTGCCAAATGTTGGAATCAACCCAAATGCCCATCAACAGATGAATGGGTAAATAAAATGTGGTACATACATACAATGGAATATTACTCAGCTATAAGAAGGAATACAGTGCTAACACACGGGATAACATGGATGAATCTTGAGGACCTTATGTTCAGTGAAGCAAGCCAGACAATGAAGGACAAATATTACACAGTAATGTTTTTTCCTGTTCAATTTTTTGGAAGATCTTGAACAAGGTTTGTATTAGATCATCTCTGAATGATTAGCAGAATTCACCTGTGAAGCCATTTGGTCCTGTCTTTTCATCTTTGGGAGGTTTCTGATGACTGTTTCTATCTTTTCACTTGTGATTTGTTTGTTGAACTCTTCTATTTCTTCTATGGTCAGTGTAGGTGGTTCATGTGTTTCTAGAAATTTGTCCATTTCATCTACATAGTGTAGTTTTTGGCATACAATTGTTCATGGTCTCCTCTTAAGGTTCTTCTTATTTTTGCGGGATCAGTGGTTATGCCCCCCTCTCTTTTCTGATTTTATTTATCTGTGTCTTCTCTCTTTTTTTCTTTTTAAGTTTAGTTAAGGGTTTTTCAATTTGTTGATATTTGCATAGAACCAACTTTTGGTTTATTTGATTCTATTGCTTTTTTTCTTACCAATTTCATTTATATCTGCTCTGTTCATTTTTCTTTCTTTCAGCTTTGTTTGGGATTAGTTTGCTTTTCTTTTTCTAGCTCCTTCAGATGTGCAGTTAGATCTTCAAATTTAGCTATTACTTCTTTTATTAATGTAAGCATTGAGGGCTATAAATTTCCCTCTCAGCACTGACTTTGCAGTATCCCATAGTTTTTTTCCCTTTTTAAACATATCAATTTTATTGATACATATTAATAAAGCATACAATTCATCCAAAGTGTACAATCAAAGGTATTTGGTATAATCAAATAATTATGCATTCATCACTTCAATCATTATTAAAGCATTGTCATACGTTTTGATATGTGTTGTTCTCATTTTCATTCATGTCAAGATATTTGCTGAGTTCTCTTGTAATTTCTTCTTTGACCTACTGATTATTTAAGAATATGTTGTTTAATCTGCATATATTTATATATTTTCCCTTTTTCCATCCTTTGTTGATTTCCAACTTCATTCTGTTATGATCAGAGAAAGTGTTTTGTGTAATTTCAATCTTTTAAAGTTTATTGAGACTTGTAATGTGACCCAACATATGGTTTAACTTGGAGAAGGATCCATGAGTCCTTGAAAGGAATGTATATCCTGCTGTTTTTTGGGTGAAATGCTGTATAGATTTCTGTTAGGTCTAGTTCATTTATCATATTATTCAAGATTTCTGTTTCTTTATTTATCTTCTGTCCAGATATTCTATCCAAAACTAAGAGTGTTACATTGAAGTCTCCAAATATTATTATAGAGACAACCATACTCCCTTCAGTTTGCCAGTGTGTTCCTCATGTATCTTGGGGCACTAAGGTTAGGTGAATAAATATTTATTGCAGCTATTTCTTCTTGGTGAATTGACCCTTTTATTAATATATAATGATTTTCTTCATGTCTTGCAACAGGTTTGCCTTTAAAATATATTTTGCCCGATTTTAGTATCACCACTTCAGCTCTTTTAATTTTGGTTAAAATTTGTATGGAATATCTTTTTCCAACCTTTCACATTTAACCTGGCTGTGTTCTTATGTCTGAAGTGAGCCTCTTGTAGATAGCACATAGATGGCTGATAATTTTTATCCATTGTATGAGTTTGTGTCTTTGTTGGGGAGTTCAAGCCATTACTATTAAATAGTATTACAGCAAAGGCATTACTTATTTTATCCATTTTATCCTTTGGCTTTCTGTTATCATATTGTACTATGGTCTGTATTTTTATCTTTAATTTACCCATCTTAATAATCTTCATTTCTTCAGTCTTCTCCAAGTCTCTTGCCTTTATTTTTCCCTTTCAGGCTGCAGCATTCCCTTTAGTATCTCTTTTAATTCTGGTCTTTTGGTAACATATTCTATCAGTTTTTGTTTTTCTGTGGTGACTTTGAACTGACCCTCATTTTTGAAGGACAGTTTTACCAGGTACAGAATTCTTGGGGGTCAGTTTTTCTCTTTCAGTACCTTATACACAGCATACCACTTTCTTTTCTTCTATATGGTTTCTGATGACAGGTTGGCACTTAATTGTTTTGAGGTTCCTTTGTATGTGACACATTGCTTTTTTTTTTTTTACTGCTTTCAGAATCCTCTTTTTACTCTGATATTTGTCATTCTGAATAGCAGGTGTCTTAGGGTAGATCTATTCAGATTTATTTTGTTCAGGATGTGTAATCTTTCTTAGATATTGTATTAGTCAGCCAAAGGAGTGCTAATGCAAAATACCAGAAATTGGTTGGTCTTTACAAAGTGTATTTATTTGGGGTGGAAGTCCACAGTTACCAGGCCATAAAGTGTAAGTTTCTTCCCTCACCAAAGTCCATTGCCACATGTTGGAGCAAGACAGCTGCCAACGTTTGCCAGGGTTCAGGCCTCTTGGGTTCCTTTGTTCCTGGGACTATGTTTCTCTCTGGGATTAGCTTCTCTGTTTACTCCACAAGATCAGCTATAGACTATGAAGCTGTTTAGGCTATGCTTCTCTCCACAATGCAAGTTGTGAACTCTCAGGTGAATGGCTCATCTGTATCCCGGGGCCTTCTTTCTTCCCTCACCAGAATTCCAACATCAAAATGGCTCCCTCTGTCCTTTGCCTTGCCTTTAATATTTGATTCCCAACCCACCAAGGGGTGGGGTTCAATACCCTACCGATGTGGCCCAGTTAACGCCCTAAACATAACTTAATCATGCCAAGAGTGGAAGACCAGTTTACAAGCATAATCCAATATCTATTTTTGGAATTCATAATTACATCAAACTGCCAAACTGCAACAGATAATGATGTTCATGTTTTTCATAAAGGATGGGTAGTTTTCGGTCATTATTTCCACAAATATTCTTTCTGCCCCTTTTCCATTTTCTTCTTCTTCTGAGATATTGATAATATATATGTTTGTGCATTTCACATTGTCATTCAATTCCCTGAGACCCTGTTCCATTATTTCCATCTTCTTTTCTTTCTATTCTCATGCCTTTTCCTATTCAGATGTTCTGTCTTTGAAATCACTAATTCTGTCTTCAAGAATTCAAATCTGCTCTTATGTGCCAGTAATGTACTTTTAATCACATTCATAGTGTATTTCAAACCCATAAGATGTGTTACTTTTCATTTCAGGCTTTCAAACTCTCCTTTATGCTCAGCCAATATCTTCTTAATATACTTTATCTCTTTAGTTTTATTTTCTTTCAGTTCTTTGACCTGGTTTATGAGAGTTGTGTGATTACCATTGATTAATGTCATTAATTCTGTATCTCTTGAGGATATTTGGTTTGCTTTTTGGCTGGGCCATCTCTTCCTGTGTCCTAGTATGGCTTATAATTCTTTGCTGCTGTCTAAGCATCTGAATATGTTGGTGAATTAATTTTAATGGCCATTTTTTCACTCTTGCTTATTTTTTTTTCACATCGCTTCTTTGATATTTGGTTCAACTTATTCTAAATATTTAAAATTTCCCAGTTTAAGTTAGCAAATTTGGGCCAGGGACTCACTAACGGGGTGCAAATTTTGTCCCAGGAGTTAGATACTGAGAGACCTAAAAGCAGTTTTTGTCCATGCAATTTCCATACTGGCCAGCAGATGGTGTTCTTCAATGCACCTTCCTAGTAGAAGAAATCTCCATTTTCCTGTTTTTTGGTTAGTCAGAGTCAATATTCAAACCGGGCTCTGATGACAAAACTCAGTGAAGAAAAGCCCCTCACCTTACCCTCCCTTTTTAACTTGTAACAGCTGAGAGGGAGGTAGATGTCTGTTCCCCTCTAATTTAGCTGCAGTGAACCAGGGGTTTCACCCGAGCTTAATATCTTGGGGTTGTGGGAGGGGAGCCCTTTCTGGCCAGCATGGTGTTTGGTAACTCATTTCTGTTTGTTTGTTTGTTTCAGGCTGTTTTTCTTTCTATCCCTCACCTCCTGGGAATTGAGTAGCTCTGACTTGGTCTGCTGACCCCCAAAGCAGGTCCTACAGACAGGTTTTGGCTCTTTCTCCATTGTTTTTGTGAGAGAGTTGAGCTATACCTGCCTAGTCTGACATGATCTTCTCACAATTCTTTCTTTAAGAATTTTTAGGCCACAAGTATTTGAAGTTCAAGGAATCAAGTAGAATTTCATGATGGCCTACTATCTTGTACTCTACAAGCTTTTATTGACAAAATAGAATATACTTTATCCCAGACATAGCATATGTACTTGAGCACATCACTTTAATAGAATCATTCTGTTTTGATTATGAGATAGCTTTGTTTTATACTCTAAAAATTATATAGATTACATTACATTTCAGGGAGTATAATATACAAAGATATTAAAAAGAAAATAAATCTACAGACCATATATTTTGTGAATATAGAGACAGAAATTCTAAAAACATTTATCAAAGTGTATCTAACAATATATAAAAATGATAATATACTAAATTGTGGTTATTCACATGAATGCATCATTGGTTTAACACTAGAAAATAAATCAGTGTAATTCACTGCATGAACAAACAAAGAAACAAAACTGATTATTTAAACAGACATAGAGAAGTAATTTGATAAAGTTCAATACCCATTCCTGAGAAAAATTCTGAGAAAACTAGCAATAGATAGGAAATTGCTCAACTTGATGAAAGAAGGACATCTAGCAATAACATACAGCTAATATCACACTTCCATTGAAAAACTGAATGCATTCCCACTAAGGCTAGGAAAAGAAAAGGAGGCACATACTCTGCGCTTTTATTCAAAATTATACTGGGAATTTTTGCAGAACAATAAGTCAAGGAAAAGAAGTAATAAGCATCTTTAGTGGAAAATAAAACTGTCTTTTTTATAGCAAATATTATTGTCAGTGTAGAACATCCAATGATATTTACAAAAATATTTTTAGAACTAATAAATCCATTTAGGAGGTGACCAGGATTCAAGATCACTACAAAAATTAAACTATTTCTTTATACTCATAAGAAAAATTAGAAATTAAAATTGTATAAAATTGTCATTTTCAATAACCCAAAAAAGAAAACTTTAAATATGTAGGTATAAATCTGACACAAATGTGCAAGACCTGTACATTCAAAACTGTACAACATTGCTGAGAGAAATTAAGGAGATCTAAATAAATGGAGAGGTATCACATGTGCATGAGTAGAAGAATGAATATTTTTCAGAGGTCAATTCTCCTGAAATATCTATAGATTAAATGCAATCTCTATTAAAAATTCCTGGAGGCTTTCTTTGTCTTTTTGTAGAAATTGACAAACTTAAATTCGTATGGAAAGTCTCAGGACCTAGAACAGGTGAAACAACTCTTGAAAAGGAGAAAAAGCTGGAAATTTAAAATTACCTTGTTTTAATATTTATATCAAGTGTAGTAATCTATATAGTACAACATTGTCTCAAATTAGACAGATGAATGGAGTAGAACAAGACCTAGAAATCAGAGACACTTATAGAAATAACTGATTGTTTAACAAGCATTCAAAGTAAATCAGGGAAAAAAGGAAAGGATTTTCAAGGAGTTGTTCTGATGTTGTGTTTCTTATAAGAGAAATGTATCTGGCTCCCTTACAAATTTTTTTAAATTAATATTTTTTTAATTTTTAAAGAAACTTTAGATTACATAAATTTTACATAAAAACATAGGTGATTTCTGTATGCCCCACACCCGCTACGCCACACCCGCCTCCCCACACTTTCCCACATTAACAGCATCTTTCAGTAGTGTGGTACATTTGTTACAACTGATGAACACTTACTGAAGCATTGCCACTAACCTTACTATTCTTTAAATTCCTCTAGTAGACCAGAAGCTACATAAGAATAGACAGCAGAAAGCACATTCCCTTCGTATTCAATCACTAGCAACAAGGATTTTACACTTGATTTTGATGACTTTTTCTTTTTGGTCATGGTAAAGAGGTCCCTGATAGGGAACTGAGTTGAATAATATTTTAGAGGTGGTTCCCAAAATAATATCCATAACCAATCCAATTTACTCAGTTTAAGTATGCTCTTTTATAACAATACAATTCAATACTTCAGATATTTAAGTTATCCTGCTCAAGCCCATATGTTGCAAACCAAATATGCACCTAGAAATATTTTTTCTATATTCCAAAATGAAATACACTTATAAACACCCAAACCCATTACACTTGATTTCTCAGATAATGTTCCCAAATATAAAACCCTCATTTTAAGAGAATCTCTTTGCCATATCCACCAAGCCTGCTATAGACCTCCTAAATTATTTGTTGTGGTGAAAGTAAGAGAAATTTTTCATTGGGTAATCAAAGTCCATTTTTTGAACCAATTGATTCATTTTGTCCAAAGTTTGTGTTCCTTCTACATATTACCTATATTAAATTTTCAATAAAAAGTTTTATTTGGGATATAGTTCCTTCAAGTATTAATTATAAATGATTTAGTTAAAGAAATTTATTTTCAGTATAATTACTACTTTCTGAATAACATTCTCTAGAGAAAATATTTTCTTTTCTTCTGTTGTTTAGTAAATTCATTAGATTCCCTTGTGTATTCATAGAGCAAAAAGATATAATTGATGCTTCATTATAATGAAGGGATATGTTAAATTTCTGTTATGTTTTTCTAGCATCTGATATTTGGATTTCTGATATAAGACCCTTATTTAAAGTTTAAGAAAACTTTAAGAAAATGTAACCACCTAGAAAGAATGATAGAGCCATTAGGATTCATATTTTCTGGACGCTGTTATATGTAATGAGTGGGGATTGAAGTGAAAGTGAGAAATCATCTGAAAAATAAATAATTGGCACAATTTTAATTGACTTTTACTTGAATCTTTCTGAAGAATGCATTGGTATATAACACTGCTTTAATAATTGAATAATGTCCTGAAATGATTATAATCACCTGTAATTTACTTAGTCCATATATTTTACCACCTACCACAGTAGGAAAACCAATCCCAACATGCCCTGTGTAAGGTAAGCCAATTTTTAATTTTAACTTCTCTTTTCTGAATCTGAAGGTAGAACAAAACTTTGTGAGTCTATATTTGCCCTTAAATTGGCCTATTAACCTAGTCCTTTTGATGGTAAAATAAATATTCTCATAAAGTTGTAGATGAGAATGTATAAAATGTGATAGTATATATATTTTAATATACAAATGACTCTCTAGTTCATTTTCTTTATCCATCTCTAAAATCATGGAGGGAATTTAGAGAGCAGCTATTTGTTAGATTTTTAAAGATATCTAATTCCAAGCCTCTGTTGAACAATTGTGGTTAGCAAAAACTTATTTCTAAAAGCTTCCTATCAAATCACAAGTAGTGGAAAACTAGGATTTCTAGAGTTACAAGGGCAGATGTATATTTTTAAAATAAATGCTTGTGATTACTTAATGAAATGTGTTTTCTTAGTGACAGCAATCTAAGTTTAATTTGTGGAAAATACTACAAAATCATAACTGCTTATCCTGCTTTCAACAAACCTGTTTATACTCAATTGAAGGTTAAAACCAATTAGTGTGTTTAAGAAAAATAGGAAAATTATGATTACCAGAACACAAGGATGAAATAATAAAGAGGCAATGTCTTTTCTAATTATATTTAGTTCAAAACATCATAAAAATTCCATAGGTAATGCATAAAAGAATGTCAATGCATGTTTTATTACAATGTGAGAAAAATGATTAATGGAAAAAACTCAAGATATAACCAAAATAGAAATGTTTTTGTGTTGAAATGCAAGAATTAAATGTTATTCATGGAATATATATATATATTCCATGAATATACATTCAACATATATATATATATAGGTATAGATATAGATATATAGATATAGATATATATGGTACAGGTATCTGTGTAACCTCAAGAAAGGGAGTGATCTGATAATTTATGATTGATAGGTGATAAATAAATTGTATCAAATAATCTCAAAATAAGATCAGGTATATAGTGAAATTTATGAAACTATTGTTCTCTTCTCTCTATATTATTGTTATGAATAATATTTCCTTTAT
>JAQZBX010058125.1:0-17803 GCA_029593785.1 Cabassous unicinctus
TGGTGTATTTAAAAAAAAGAAAAAAAATTAAGTCCTTGGTAAAATACAGATTTTAAAAGAATGGTTAATTAACTATTTTGGTATACAGATAAATCTTTACTTAGACAGAAAGAATTTTTCAACATGCCATGTCCTGGCTAATTGGAAATGAAAGGTTTCAATGCTTATGATTAGAAAATTCTTTAAAAATAAGAGGATTCAAAGAGTAGAGACTCTGTGGCATGCATATTTTACATAAATTTTTGGACGAGATTTTCTTCCTTATAATTATTAAAGTAATATTAAACTTCTCTAACTTAGATAATAATAATGGGAGGACAAGAAATGCTTCTCAGTGGTTCCTCCATTTTTGAATATTTGCAATTTTGAATCGATAATTCAGAGGAAATTTTTTTCCATGACTTCACAATTGTTTTCTGAATGTTTAGAAATTCTGGGTTTTGTTACAATGACATCAATCCTGATTTTCTGGACATCTTTGGGTTCTTCTTGAGTGCAGAGTGATTGTAATGCAGTTCCCATATCTAAATAACTGCTGTATTGACTTATTGTAATTTTTTAGAAAGTTTGTAAATAAAATCAAATTCATTCTTACAAATAAACAGAATCCACATATACACAAATCAAAACACAAGAACTCAGAGCTAAAACAGCTCCCAAAATCCAAATTTATCCTATGGCATGTGAAATTCCCTGCCAGAAGAGAAAAAGGCACTGGTAGGGTCCAGTAGTTGACAAAAAGTGTCTTAACTGTTCATAAGTTATCAAGGGGTTGAAAAATGTTTCATAATATTCAAGGACTGAAACCATCCAGCAGAGTGTACCAAACTCCATTTAATGCATGTGTGATTACACCCTCCCACAATGAAGAAAAACAAAAAGCAGACACTTAAAAGGAAGAGGTAATTCCAAAAATTCATGTTTGACTCTCACCACCCTCTTTCCTTTTATATATATTTTTAGTGGTGCATATCAATCATACATGAACTGACATAAACTTGAAGACTAGAACAGAAATCAGGACCTCATAAAATAGGGGCATAACACCTTACAGTGGTCCAATACACACATCTCAACCAGGAACTCAAGTTGTGATTCATTTTTAATAATTAGACACAGCATGTTTGAATCACCACTAATAAGTATTATCCATGGCTGAACCTGGGTGTATAATACCTGACATAACCACAATTTTTTAACCATATATGTTTTATTGAGACATATTAAACAAATGTGTTATATATCCAATGTCCACATTCCCTGGTCCTTGGTATATTCACAGAGATATGCATTCATGTGTTCTATCATTATTAAACCTTTTCAATAGCTTTTTAATATTTAATAAATAAAGCAAAACAAGAAGAATAAATAAGAAGTTATTCACCTCTAAATCCACTTTTTGACAGTGACATGCATAGGTGTTTTTTTGGTGTCTTTGAACAAATTTTTGTTTATCTATCAGTTTATTGATTTGGGACCCCACAATACATTATGTGGACAAAGTAAAAAATGAATGTTTTTTTTAAAGCTGTTGAAAATGACTTTATTTTAAAATTATGAACTGAAATGAATATTAGATTGGAAGAAAATGTTAATTTTAAAAGGGAGAGGGGATAAATTTATAATTCAGAAGATATCTTTTTCCATGGTTTCATGATTGTTCACTGGATGGTTAGAAGGCTCTGGATTTTGTTTCAAGGAAATCATTTATGATTTCCGGTACATCATTGGGCTGTTCTCGAGTGCAGAGATATTGTGATGCAGGTATCCATATGTAAATACTTGCTCTTAAGACATGTTGAAATTTTTTAGAAAGTATTTGTATTAAAATAAAGCTCATTCTTACAAAGAAACAGAATCAACATATACACAAATGAAAACCCAGGAGCACAGAGTACAAATAGCTCCCTGCCTCCAAATTTCTCCTATGGCTTATGAAGGAACTTGCCACCACCCAGAAGAGAAAAAGTGGCTTGTAGGGTCCACAAGGTGAATATTAGTGACTCAAATGTTGACAAGATATCATGGGGGAGAGGGATGGTTCATAAAAGTCAAGGGTATAATCCATCAAGCACAGTCTACTGCCCTCCATTCTATGCAGGCATGATTATAGCCTCCAAAAATGAGGAAAACAAAAGGAAGACCCATTTAGAGAAATAGGTCATTCCAAACCTTCATGTTTGACTCGCACTACCCTCTTTCTCTTAATATATATTTTCAGTTTGGGGTATCAATTATACATGAACATACATAAACTTGAATTCTAGAGCAGAAATCAAGTTCTTAGAGCATAAATGGACATAATACTTTACAGGGGTCCCATACACACATCTATACAAGAAACTTGAATTTTGATAAAATTTTTCAACTTAGCCAGAGCCTGTTTGAAACACAGCTAATAACTATGATCCATGGATTGACTTGAATGTACGATTCCTGACATTTCCATGATTTTTAAAAAGAATCTGTTTTATTGAGACATAGTAAACAAATATCTTATTTATCCAATGTGTACATTCCCTGGTCTTTTGTATATTCACAGAGGTTTGCTTTAATAGCTTTAATCATTATTAAACATTTTCCATAAATAAAGAAAAACCAGAAGATCAAACAAGAAATTGTTCACCTCTCAATCCCTTTGTTGTCACTGTCATGCATAGGTGTTTTTCTGGCCATCTTTAACCCAATATTTTGTTTATCTATCTGTTTTATTGATATATGATCTCATACCACATCATTTGAACAAAGTGAGTGATGAATGGCTTTTTAAAAGCTGTTGAAAAAATTTTCATTTTAAAAGTATGAACTGAAATGTATATTAGTTTGCAAGAGAATGTCAGTTTTAAAAGGCAGTTGAAGATTACTTTAGATTTAATATAATCAATGATAAGAAATAGATACTATGGCACAAGCACTTATAAAGGAAAATAATTAATCTGAAGTAATGAAAATAAATTACAGTAAAATTTTAATTATTTTGTTCCCTGTAAAATACTTGAACATTATAATATCTAGGAGTGAAATAAATTTTTCTTTTAACTTGCAATTTCCTTTGAGGCATGCACTCTTTCTAAGAAAAAAATGCCCTTATTGGAAACTGCACACAATCATTGGCCTAAATTACTACTCATAAAAAGATCAATAGGAAAACCATAGTATTTCCAAACAGTGATCCTCAGAGCAATGGAATCCAGTGGCAGAGGAAGAAATTAGAATAGAATGAGAAAGTATTGTCATCTCAATGAAGATCCAACATTATTAATCTTCAGCAGGCACCAGATACATCTCAGATTAGGGAAATGGAATACCTTTCTAAGTAAAATGAAATTGAACTTTTTGCACTGGATTCCAGAAGGGCTCCCAGGAGTGGTACTTGGCACAGTATAATCATCATCATCATGCCATTGCTGACACAGGAAAAATGGCCATGAGTCAGTTCCTAGCAACTGGCCTGGCCTGTCATCGTTCTGATCCTCCCAAGCAGGGTTCTAAGCTGGGTATAACACCAACAGATCTGCAGACTTAATTGTTTGGAGTTTGGGGGCATGGAGAATAGGCTGTTTAGAAAAGAGAGCAGCAGGAGAGTAGGCACTGCTAAAAATACAGAAGAGGAGAAAACTAGAATTCTGAAAGAAAGAAACCAAGCTCTAATTCTCTTTTGCAGGGTGGTGCATTGCTAGTTGAAAATTAGAAGTGAAAGAAAAAAATCCACTAAACATCTCAGGACTATGTGGAAAAATTTAAAACACAAGAGGCTTCAATACAAACACACAATATAAAACCAACTAGCCAGCCATGTTCAAGGTAGGGTATGAAAGTGTGTTTTAAACATAAAGTATGAACACTGGGTGGTGGGAAAATGCAATGATATTTTATCATAATCTATGAGGAATATTCCCCCGCAGGTCATGTGATGCTGGAGGAAAGTGGTTTGCGTATTCTGATAGACTGCATAATTTTTTTTTTGTTTACAGATTCTTTTAAGAAATATATATTTAGAAAAACAAGAATGTGGCCAATTGGAGGAGAAAATTAGATTTAATTTAGATTAGGACGAAGATATTCCCTCATACAGCCATTTGGTGTATTTAAAATTTAGGGGAAAAAATTTAAGCCCTTGGTAAAACACAGATTTTAAAGAATGGTTAATTATCTATTTTGGTCGACCAATAAATCTTTACTTAGACAGAAAGAATTTTTCCAAATAACCTGTCAACGCTAATTGGAAATGAAATATTTTAGCCCTTATAAATAGTAAACTCTTTAAAAATAAGAGACTTCAAAGAAAAGTGTTGGTGTGGCATGCATATTTTACATAAATATTTGGATTCGATTTTCTTCCTAATATTTATTGAAAATATATTAAACAACTCAATCTTGTAGAACAATAATGGGAGTAAAAGAAATGGTTCTCAGTGATTCCTCCATTTGTGAAAAATCACATTTTAAATCGATAATTCAGAGGAGATCTTTTTAGATGACTTCGCAATTGTTTTCTGAATGTTTAGAAGCTCTGGGTTTTTTTTTTTTCAATGAAGTCATTCCTGAATTAATGGATGTCAATGGGATGTTCTCGAGTGTAGAGAGATTGTGAAGCAGGTATCCATATATAAATAAGTGGTCTTATGACATTGTAATTTTTTAGAAAGTTTTGGAAATAAAATCAAACTCATTCTTACAAGGAAACAGAATCCACATATACACAAATAAAAACACAAGAACTCAGAGTACAAAGAGCTCCCAACTTCCAAATTTCTCTGATGCTTTGTGAAAGTCCCTGCCAACATCTAGAAGAGAAGAATGCACTGGTAGGATACACAATTTGAAAAAGTGTGCCTCAACTGTTCATAAGTTATCATGGTGGTGAAGATTGTTCATAAAATACAAGGACCTTATCCATCAAGAAGAGTGTACCACCATCCATTTTATGCACATGTGATTATATCCTCCCAAAATGAATAAAAACTAAAGGCAGATCACTTTATAGAAATATGTAATTCCAAAACTTCATGATTGACTCTCAACACGATCTTTCTCTTAATATATATATTTAGTGATGCATATCAATAATACAAGAACAGATATAAACTTGAAGTCTAGATCAGAAATCAGGACCTTAGATAATAAAGGGGCATAACATCTTACAGTGGTCCCATACAGACATCTCAGGCTGAAACTTGAATTGAGATTCATTTTTTTAATGTTGTTTTTTATTGTTCATAAAAATCAAGATTTTTCACAGTACATACCAATATTTGTAAAATGATATATAAATATATATGCATATATGTGTATTTTCTTACATAAATGGTATTTTATATACATATATATATATTTAAAGGTGCTTAGATTTCCTAATTATTACTCAGAAATTACAAGGATTCCCATGTTCCCCACCTCCATTAGACACAGCATCTTTTAGACATGAATAATAACTATTCTCCATGGTTGCAATTCCGTGTACATTTCGTGACATACCCATGATTTTTAAATGAAATCTCTTTTATTTAGACATATTAAACCAATATCCTATTTATCCAAATTGAACATACCCTGGTCCTTGATGTATTCGCAGAAGTGTGCATTCATCTCTTCAATCATTATTAAGCCTTTTCAATAGATGTGTAATATTTATAATAAAGAGAAACCCGAAGAATAAATAACAAATTATTCACCTCTCAATCCATTTTTGGTTAGTGACATGCATAGGTGTTTTTCTGGCTGCCCTTGAACAACTTTTTTGGATTATCATTCACTTTTATTGATTTGTGATCCCATCCTGCATCATGTGGACTTAGTGAATAATGAATGGCTTTTTAAAGCTGTTGGAAAGGCCTTTATTTTAAAATTATAAACTGAAATGGATATTAGATTGAAAGAAAATGTTAATTTTAAAAGGGAGTGTAGGTTAGGTTAGATTTAATATAATCTATGATATGAAAGAAATAATATGAGAAAAACATATGTCAAGGAAAATAATTAGTCTGATGTTAGGGAAATAAATTATTACAAAATAACAGTTATTGTATTCCCCATAAAATACTTGGACATTATAATCTCTAGGAGTGAAATATATTTTTGTTATATCGAGCAATTTCCTTTGAGTCATCCATTCTTTCTCAGAAAAAAAGATCCTCTTTGGAAATTGCACATGTCTCACCTGCCTTAATTACCACACATAACAACATTAATAGGAATATCATAGTATTTCCATCCAGCGATCCTCACAGCAATGGAATCCAAGGACAGAGGGAGAAATTAGAATAGAATGAAAAAGTTTTATATTCTCAATGAAGTGCCCACATGATAAAAGATCACCAGACACCAGATACATCCCAGCTTAGGTCAATGGATAACCTTTCCATGTAAAATGAAATCAAAATTTTGCACTGGATTCCAAACGGACTCACATGACTGGAGCTTGGCAGACTGAAATCATGGTCATCCATTATTTATAGAAAGTATTGGAAATAAAATCAAACACATTCTTACAAAGTAACATAATCCACATGTACACAAATGAAAACCCAGGAACTCAGAGTATAAAAAGTTCCTAGCCTCCAAATTTCCCCTATGGTTTATGAAGGCCCTTCCCCTCATGCAGATGAAAAACGGGACTTGTAGGGCTCAAAAGGGGATAGAGTGATGCAAATGTTTGGAAGCTATCATGGGGGGAGAGAAATCATTCATAAAATCAAGGAACTAATCCCTCAAGTACAGTGTACCAAACTCCAGTCTATGCACGCATGACTATAGCCTCCAACAATGAAGAAACACAAAAGGAAGACCACTTTAGAAAAATAGATAATTCCAAAGCCACATACTTGTCCCTCACCACACTCTTTCTCATAATATATATTTTTAGTAATGCAAATCATTCATATATGAACATACATAAACTTGAAGTCTAGAGCATAAATCACAACCATGGAAAATAATTAGCATAACACCTTAGAGTGGACCCATCTCCAGCAGAAACTTGAAATATGATTCAATTTTTAAAATTGGTCAGAGCATCTTTGAAACACAACCAATAACACTTATCTATGGCTCCATTTGGGTGTACAATTCCTAACATCCTCACTATTTTCAAACAAATCTGTTTTATTGAGACATATTAATCCAATATCATTTTTATCCAAAGTGTACTTTCTCTGGTCCTTGGTATATTCACAGTGGAGTACATTCATCTTCTCAGTCATTATTAAACCATTTCAATAGCTCTATAATAATTATAATAAATAAAGAAATAGCAAAAGAATAAATAGGTAATTATTCATCTCCCAATCCATTTGTTGACAATGACAAACATAGGTGTTTTTCTGGCTGTCTTTTAACAACTCTCTTTGTTTATCTATCAGTTTTATTGATACATGACCACATACTAATAATGTGGACAAAGGGAGCAATGAATGGCTTTTTAAAAGCTGTTGAAAAGGTCTTTATTTTAAAATTAAGAACTGAAGCTGTTATTAGTTTTAAAGAAAATGTTAATTTTAAAATTGAGTTCACGTAAATTGTTAATTCAGAATAAATATTTATCCACGAGCTCACAATTGTTTACTGAATGTATAGAAGACTCTGGAACTTGTTTCAAGGAAACCATTCCAGGTTTTTTTGAACATCATTGTGCACTTCTCGAGTTTGTGCCCAATGGCTGTTTGGAAAAGACAGCAGGAGGAGGAAGGCACTGCAAAAAATAGAAAAGAAAGAGGAGAAGAATGGAATCCTGGAAGAAAGAAACCAAGGTCTAATTCTCTTTTACAGTGCGGTGCAGTGTTGGTTGAAAATAACAAGCGAAAGAAAAAATCCACTAGCCAATCCAGGACTATGTGGAAAAAATTAAAACACAAGACTCTTCAATACAGAGACACCATATATTACCAACTATCCAGACATGTTGAAGTCAGGGAATGAAAGTATGTTATAAACATAAATTATGGTCACTGGCTGGTGGAAAAAATGCCATGATATTTTACCATCATCTGTAAGAAATATTACACCACATGTCATGTGATGCTGGAGGAAAGTCTTTTGATTATTCTGAATGAGTGCATCATTTTTTTTTTAGATAACATTTTCTGTTAAGTAATATATATAAGAAAAACAAGAATGTGGCCCACTGGAGGTGAAATTTAGATATAAATCAGATTAAGATGATGAAGTTCACTCATACACCAAATTGGTGTATTTAAAATTAAGAAAAAAAAAATTTAAGTCCCCGGTAAAATACAGATATTTAAAGAATGGTTAATTATCTATTTTTCTCTACAAATAAATCTCTACTTAGACATAGAGAATTTCCCTACGTACCCTGTCCATGCTAATTGCAAATGAAAGTTTTAGCACTTTTAAATAGGAAACTCTTTAAAAATAAGGGGCTTTAGAGAGAAGAGTTCATTTTGCATGCATATTTTATGCAAATTTTGGACTAGATTTTCTTCCTAATAATTATTGAAATAATACTAAACTTCTCTAACCTGGAGAATAATAATGGGAGGACAAAAACTGCTTATCAGTAATTCCTCAATTTTTGAATAATCACAATTTTAAATCCATAATTCAGAAGAGATTGTTTTCCATGATTTCACGATTGTTTACTGAATGTTTAGAAGGCTCCAGATTTTGTTTCAAGGAAACCATATCAGATTTTCTGGATAACTTTGGGCTCTTCTTGAGTGCAGAGAGATTGTAATGCAGGTATCCATATATAAAAAGCTGCTCTTATGACATATTGCAATTTTTTACAAAGTATTGGAAATAAAAGCAAACTCATTCTTACAAAGAAGCAGAATCCACATATACACAGATGAACTCACATTAAACTTGAATTGTGATTCATTTTTAAAAATTGGGCAAAGCATATTTGAGACATGACTAATAACTACTATCCATGGCTTCACTTGGGTGTACAATTCCTGATATCCCCATGATTTTTAAAAGAAATCTGTTTTATTGAGACATATTAAACCAATATCCTACTTATCCAATGTGAACATACCCAAGTCCTTGTTATATTCACCAGATGTGTGCATTCATCTCTTCAATCATTATTAAGCCCTTTCAATTGATGTATAATAATTACAATAAATAAATTGAAATCAGAAGAATAAATAAGGAATTATTCACCTCTCTATCCATTAGTTGACCCTGACATACATAGGTGTTTTTCTGGTTGTCCTTGAACGACTTTTTGGTTTATCTATCACTCTTATTGATTTGTGATCCCATCCCACATCATGTGGACAAAGTGAACATTGAATGGCCTTTTTAAAGCTGTTGAAAAAGTCTTTATAATAAAATTATGAAGTGAAACAGATATTAGATTGAAAGAGAATGTTAATTTTAAAAGTTATTTTAAGTTATGTTAGATTCAATATCATCAATTATAAGAAAGAAATAATATGGAACAAACACATGTAAAGGAAAATAATTAGTCTGACGGTATGGAAATAAAGTATAACAAAATTCTAATTACTGTATTCTCTGTAAAATACTTGGACATCATAACCTCTAGGAGTGAAATAAATTTTTGTTTTATCATGCAATTTCCACTAAGGCAATCATTCTTTCTGAGTAAAAATGCCCTCTTTGGAAATTACACACACCTCATTTGCCTAAATTACCACACATAACAAGATCTCTAAGAAAACCATAGTATTTCCAACCAGCGATCCTCAGAACAATGGAATCCAAGGGCAGAGGAAGAAATTAGAATAAAATGAGAAAGAATTCTCATCTCAATGAATAGCCAATGTTATCAAAGATCACCAAACTCCAGATACATTATAACTTAGGGCAATGGACAAGCTTTCCATGTAACATGAAATCAAGGTTTTGCACTGGATTCCAAAAGGACTCCCAGGGGTGGAGACTGGCACACTAAAATCATAGCCATCCTGCAATTGCTGACCCAAGAAAAATGGCCAGGAAGTGGTTACTAGAAACTAGCCAGGCTTGTCTTCTTTCTGCTCCTTCAAAGCAGGGACTTTAGCTGAATGCGGGAAAAAAAAAATCTGCAGACTAATAATTTGGAGCTTGGAGGCATGGAGAATGGGCTTTTGAAAAAGCAGCAGGAGAGAAGGCACTGCTAAAAATAGAAAAGAAAGAGGAGAACAATGGAATCCTGGAAAAAAGAAACCAAGATCTAAATCTCTTTTGCAGTGCAGTGTGGTGTTGCTTGAAAATTAGAAGTGAAAGAAAACATCCACTAGCCCACTCAGGAGTATGTGAAAAAATTAATTCACAAGAGTCTTCAATGTAGACACACCCTATGCAACCAACTGTCCAGACATTTTAAAGTCAGGGTATGAAAGTGAGTTTTAAACATAAATTATGGTAACGGGTTGGGGGAAACAATGCCATGATATTTTATCATGATCTGTAAGAAATATTCTGCCCCAAGTAGTGTGATGGTGAAGGAAAGTGGTTTGAGTATTCTGACCGACTGCATAAAAGTATTGTCTTAGTTCACAGGTTCTGTTAAGAAATATATATTAAGAAAAACAGGAGTGTGTCCCATTGGAGGAGATAATTAGATTTAATTCATATTAGAACGATGATATTCCCTTATACAGCCATTTGATGTATATAAATTTAAGAAAAAAAATTAAGTCCTCAGAAAAATAGACATTTCAAAAGAATGATTAATTATCTATTTTGGTCTACAAATAAATCTTTACTTAGAAAGCAAGAGTCTTTCCAAATTCCCTGTCAACCCTAATTGGAAATGAAAGTTTTTTTTAGCACTTATAAATAGTAAACTCTTTAAAAATAAGAGGCTTCAAAGAGAAGAGTTCTTGGGGCATGCTTATTTTTCATAAATTTTTGGACTAGATTTTCTTCCTAATAGTTATTGAAATAATATTAAACTACTCTAACTTAGAGAATAATAATGGGATGACAACAAATGCTTCTCAGTGATTCCTCCATTTCAGAATAATCACAATTTTAAGACTATAATTCAGAAATGATTTTTGTCCATGACTTCATGATTTTTTCTGAATATTTAGAAGCTCTGGGTGTTGTTTCAAAGGAATCATTCTTGAGTTTCTGGACATAATTGAGTGCAGAGAGATTGTGAGGCAGGTATCCAAATATAAATAACTGCTCTTGTGACATATTGTAATTTTTTATAAAGTATTGTAAACAAAATCAAAGTCATTCTTACAAAGGAACAGAATGAACATATACACAAATGAAAGCACAAGGACTCAGGGTCCAAAAATCTCCCAGCCACCAAATTTCTGCTATCGCTTGTGAAAGACCCTGCCAACACATAGAAGAGAAAAAGGGACTTGTAGGTTCCCTTGTAGGTGAGAAAGAGTGACTCAAATGTTTCCAAGACATCATGGGGGAGAGGAATGATTCATAAAAGTCAGGGAATTAATCAATCAAGCTGAGTGTACCACAGTCCATTCTTTGCACTTGTGATTATAGCCTCCAACAATGAAGAAACACAAAAGGAAGACCACTTTAGAGAATTAGGTAATTCCAAAACTTCATATTTGTCTCTCACCACCCACTTTCTCTTAATATATATTTTTAGTGATGCATATCAATCATAAATGAACATACATAAACTTGAAGTCTATATCAGAAATACCGACCTTAGAATGTAAAGAGACATACCAACTTACAGTGTTCCAAAACACACTTATCCAGCACAAACTAGAATTGTGATTCATTTTTAAAATTTGGCCAGAGCATTTCTGAAACATGGCTAATAACTATTATCTATGGCTCAAATTGGGTGTTCAATTCTGGACATCCCATAATTGTTCAAAGAAATCTGCTCTGTTGTGATATATTGAACAAATATCTTTTTTATCCAATATGTACATTCATTCATCTAGGGAAAATTGACAGTGGAGTTCATTCATCTCTTCAACAATTATTAAACCTTTTCAATACCGCTATGATAATTATAATAAATAAAGAAAAAAACAGAAGAATAAAGATGAAATTATTCACCACTCAATCCATTAGTTGACAGTGAAATACACAGGTGTTTTTCAGTCTGCCCTTTAACACCTTTTTTTGTTTATCTATTAGTTTTATTGATATGTGATCTCAAACTACATTAGGAAAGAGTGACCAATGAATGACTTTTTAAAAGCTGTTGGAAAGGTCTTTATATTAAAATTTTGAATTGAGATGGATATTAAAGTGAAAGAAAATGTTAATTTTCAGAAAGTATAGGTAAATCGATAATTCAGAGGAGATATTTTTCCATGATATCATGACGGTTTAATGATTCTTTAGAGGGCTCAGGAACTTGTTTCAATGAAACCATTCCTGATTTTCTGGACATCATTGTGCTGTTCTCCAGTGCAGACAGATTGTGATGCTGGTATCTATATATAAATACATGCTCTTATGACATACTGTAATTTTTTAGAAAGTATTGGCAATAAAATCAAACTCATTTTTAGAAAGAAACACAATCCATATATACACAAATTAAAACCCAGAAACTCAGAGTACATATAGCTCTCAGCCTCCAATTTTCTCCTATGGCTTATGAAGTACTTTGCCAAAACCCAGAAGAGAAAAGGGGAATTATAGGATCCACAAGTTGACAAAGAGTGACTCAATTTACATGATATCATGGGGGAGAGGAATGGTTCCATTCAATGCATGTGTGATTATAGCCTCCAACAATGAAGAAAAACAAAAGGAATACCAGTTTAGAGAAATATGTAATTTCAAAGCTTTTGTTTGTCTCTCACCACCCTCTTTCTCTTAATATAAATTTTAGTTATGCATGTCCATTATACACGAACATACATAAAACTGATGCCTAGAGAAGAAATCATGACCTTAGAACATAAATGGACATAACGCATTACAGGGGACCCATACACACATCTTCAGCAGAAACTTGCATTTTTGTTCATTTTTACAACTTAGCACATGTTTGAAACACGACTAATAAGAATGATCCATGGCTCAACTTGAGGGTACAATTCCTGACAACCCCATTATTTTAAAAATAAATCTGTTTTATTGAGACAGAGTAAATCAATAAACTATGTATCCAATGTCTACATTCCCAGGTGTTTTTTATATTCACAGAGGTGTGCATTCATTGCTTCAATCATTATTAAACCTTTTCCATATCTCTATAATAATTATAATAAATAAAGAAAAACCAGAAGAACAAACAAGTAATTATTCACCTCTCAATTGCTTTGTTGACACAGTCATGCATAGGTGTATTTCTGGCCATCCATGAGCAAATATTTTTGTTTATCTATCAGTATTATTCATATATGATCTTATACCACAACATGTGGAAAAAGTGAGCAATGAATACCTTTTTTAAAGATGTTGAAAAGGACTTTATTTTGAAAGTACAAACTCTAATGTATATTAGATTGAAAGAGAATGTCAATTTTAAAAGGGAGTGCAAGATTAAGTTAGATTTAATATAATCAATGATAAGTAAGAGATAGTATGGCACAAACACCTATAAAGGAAGATAATTCGTCTGAAGTAATAAAAATAAATTACAAAAAAAATTTAATTATTATATTCCCCATAGATAATGTGGATATTATAATCTCTAGGAAAGAAATAAATTTTTGTTTTACCTTGCAATTTCCATTGAGGCATTCATTCTTTCTGAATAAAAAAGTTCCTGTTTGGAAATTGCACACATCTCATTTCCTAAATTGTCGCACATAACAAGATCACTAGGAAAAGCATAATATTTCCAACCAACAATCCTCAGAGCAATGGAATCCAAAGTCAGAGTAAGACATTAGAATAGAATGAGAAATTAGTGCCATCCCGTTGAAGAGTGAACATTATCAAAAGCCACCACACACCACATACGTCCCAACTTAGGGCAATGGATAAATTTTCAAGTAACATGAAATTGAACTTTTGCACTAGATTTCAGAAGGGCTCCCAGGGGTGGAGTTTGGCACTCTATAATAATGGTCATCCTGCCATTGCTTCCTCAGGAAAAATAGCCACGAGGTGATTACTTGCAACTAGGCTGGCTTGTCTCCTTTCTGTTCCTCCAAAACAGGGGACTCAGCTGGGAGAATCACAAACAATTCTGCAGACTAATTATTGGTGCTTCAGGGCATGGAGAATCGGCTGTTTGGAAAAGACACCAGCAGGAGAGGAGGCACTTTTAAAAAAGAAAAGAAAGAGGAGAACAATGGAATCTTGGAAGAAAGAAACCAAGCTCTAATCCTCTTTTGCTGTGTTGGGAGGTGCAGGTTGAAAATTAGAAATGAAAGAAGAAATCCACTAGCCAACTCAGGACTTTGTGGAAAAAATTAAAACAAAAGAGTCTTCAATACAGACATACCATATTCGACCAACTATCCAGACATGTTGAAGGAAGGGTATGAAAGTGTGTTTTAAGCATAAAGTATGATCACTGGCTGGTGGAAACAATGCCATGACATTTTATCATGGTCTGCAAGAAATATTCCACTGAATGTGGTTTGATGTTGGATGAAATTGGTTTGAGTATTCTGAACGACCGGATAAATGTTGTTTTTTTTTTTTTAGTTTACCAATTGTGTTAAGAAACATATATTGAGAAAAAGAATAATGTGGCCACTTAGAGGTGAAAATTAGATATAATTCTGATTAGGATGATGATATTCCCTCATACACCAATTTGGTGTATTTAAAATTAAGAAGAGAAAATTTTAAGACCTCAGTAAAATACAGGTTTAAAAGAATGGTTAAATATCTATTTTGGTATACAGATAAATCTTTACTTAGACAGAAGGAATTATTCCACATACCCTGTCAATGCTAATTGGAAATGAAAGATTTTAGCCCTTATGAATAGTAAACTCATTAAAAATAAGAGTCTTCAAAGAGAAGAGTTCATATGGCACGCATATTTTACATAATATTTTGGAATACATTTCTTTCCTAATAGTTATTGAAATAATATTAAACTACATGAACTTGGTGAATAATAAAGGGAGGACAAGAAATGCTTCTCAGTGAATCCTCAATTATTGAATAATCACAATTTAAATCAATAATTCAGGGCAATCTTTTCCCATGATTTCACGATTGTTTACAGACTGTTTAGAAGGATCCAGAATTTATTTCACGATATCACTTCCTGAATTTCTTGACATCATTGGGCTATTCCTGATTGCAGAGAGATTTTAATGAAGATATCCATATATAAATACCTGCTCTTATGACATATTGCAATTTTTTAGAAAGTATTGGAAATAAGAAAAAACTCATTCTTACAAAGAAACAGAATTCACATATACACAATTTAAAACCCAGGAACTCAGGATGCAAATAGCTCGAAAACTCCAAATTTCTCCTATGGTTTATGAAGGAACTTGTCAACACCCTGAAAAGGAAAAAGGACTTGTATGGTCAACAAGGTGACAAAGAGTGACTCAAATATTTACAAGATTTCATGGGGGGGATGAATGGCTCATTAAAGTCATGGACCTAATCCATCAAGAAGAGTGTACCACCCTACATTCTATGAATGCTTGATTATAGCTTCCAAAAATGAAGAACCAAAAAAGGAGACCCCTTTAGAGTTAGGTAAATCCAAAATTTCATATTTGTCTTCCACCACCCTCTTTCTATTAATATGTATTTTTCATGATGCATATCAGGTATACATGAACAGACATAAACTTGAAGTCTAGATCAGGGATCACAACCTTAGAAAATAAAGGGTCATAACACTTTACAGTTTTCCCATCTCCAGCAGAAACTTGAATTTTGATTCATTTTTTAATATTGGCCAGAGCATTTCTGAAGTATGACTAATAACAATTAACCATGGTTCTACTTCAGTGTATAATTCCTGACATCCACACGATTTTTAAAACAAATCTCTTTTATTGAAACATATTAAACCAATATCTTTTTTATCCAATGTTTACATTCCTGGGTCATTGGTATATTCACAGTGGTGTTCATTCATGTCTTCAATCATTATTAAACCTTTTCAATACCTCTATAATATTTATAATAAATAAAGAAAAAAACAGAAGAATAAAGAAGAAATTATTTATCTCTCAATTCATTTGTTGAAACTGACATACATCGGTGTTTTTCTGGCTGTCCTTGAACAATTATATTTATCTATCAGTTTTATTTATATGTGATCCCATACTACATCACGTGGAAAAAGTGAATAATGAATGGCTTTTTAAAGCTGTTGAAAATGTCTATATTTTAATATTCTGAATTGAAAGAGATATTGGTTTGAAAGAAAATGTTAATTTTAAAAGGTAGTGTAGGTAAATTAATAATTCTGAGGAAACCATTTTCCATGACTTCACGATTGTATAGTGAATTTTAAGAAGGCTCTGAATTTCGTTTGAAGGAAACCATTCCTCATTTTCTGGACATCATTGGGCTGTTCTTGAGTGCAGAGTGATTGTTATGCAGGGATCCATATATAAATACCTGCTTTTATGACATAATGCAATTTTTTATAATGTATAAGAAATGCAATCAAACACATTCTTACAAAGAAACTGTATTCACATATACACAAATGAAAACCTGGGAACTCTGAGTACAAATAGTGCCCAGGCTCCAAATTTCTTCTATGACTTATGAAGTACCTTGCCAACACCCAGAGGAGAAAAAGGGACTTGTAGGGTTCACAAGGTGACAAAGAGTAAATAAAATATTTACAAGTTATCATGGGGGAGGGGAATGGTTCATAAAAGTCAGGGACCTAATACATCAACCACAATCTACAGCCCTCCATTCTATGCACACATGATTATAGCTTCCAACAATGAAGAAACACAAAAGGAAGACCACTTTAGAGAAATACATAATTCCAAAGCTTCATATTTGTCTCTCAGCACCCTCTTTCTCTTAATATATATTTTTTGTGATGCATATCAATCTTACATGAGCATACATAAACTTGAAGTCTAGAGCAGAAATCACGACCTTAGAAAATAAAAGGAAATAGCACCTTACATTTGCCCCATGTCGAGCAGAATCTTGAATTGCGATTAATTTTTAAAAATTGGTCAGAGATTTTTGAAACATGACTAATAATTATTAACCATGGCTCAACTTGGTTGAATAATTACTGACAACCCCACCATTTTTAAAAGAAATCTGTTTTATTGAGTCATATTAAGCCAGAATCATTTTTATCCAATGTGTTCATTCCCTGGTCCTTGGAATATTCATAATGGTGTGCATTCATCTCTTCAATCTTTATTAATCCTTTACAATATCTCTGTAATAATTACAATAAATAAAGAAAAAACAGAATAATGAAGAAAAATTATTCTCCTCACAATCCATTTGTTGTCACTGATATACATAAGTGTTTTTCTGCCTGTTCTAGAACAACTTTTTTGGTTATTTATCAATTTTATTGATATGTGATCCCATACTACATCATATGGACAAAGTGAACAGTAAATGACTTTTGTAAAGCTGTTGAAATGTTCTGCATTTTAAAATTATGAACCGAAATGGATATTACATTGAAGTCAATGTTAATTTTACAAGGGAGTGTGGGTAAATCGATTCTTCTGAGGAGATATTTTTCCATGATTTCATGATTGTTTAATGATTTTTTAGAAGGCTCCAGATTTTGTTTCAAGAAAACCATTCCTAACTTTATGGTCATCAATGGGCTGTTCTTGAGTGCAGAGAGATTTTGATGCAGCTATCCATATATAAATACCTATTCTTATGACATATTCTGGGATTTCATTTGTTTATATTTTTATTCTGTTTCTTTGTAAGAATGAGTTTGATTTTATATTCAATACTTTCTTAAAAAAATTGCAATATATCATTA
>JAQZBX010058126.1:0-17811 GCA_029593785.1 Cabassous unicinctus
AAAAAGGGGGGGGGAGGGGAAAATGAAAAGAGGCATGTGTTGTGTGAGTCAGCCCCTTCTAATGAGTTCAATGACCTCCTTTTACATATCATTGGCTAAAACGCTGTCCCATGACCATCCCTTACCGCAAGAGACTCTGGGAATTATACTAGGCTACATTGATACCTTGGACAAAATTAGGATTCTGTTAGTAAGAACAGAAGAAATGCACTATTGGATGGACAAACAACAGCTTCTACTGTAAGTGGCTTCCCCAGAACTGAAAGTTAAATGAAATAAGGAGTGATTTTAAATAAAGTAAATGATATATTGAAATTTTCCGTTACCTTTTTTCAATAATTGCTAAAAATGTGATTTTACCGAAGACAGGTGAATGAACTAATGTTCTTTTGCCTAGGGCCATGGCCTTTCCTTAGAGTAGATATCCACTGATTGTAATCCTGCAACATCTTTGTTGTATATTTCAAATGCATGACACAATGTCTCTGTTTTCCACGTTGGGTTTCTTTAAAACGAAGTGAGAACTTTAAAAAACAAAACTTACAATCACAATGCTAAATTCCTCATCTTTTACATTTGTTTTCCCTATACTTAATTAAATAATAGTTTTTCACTAAAGTTATATTGCTTTTTTTCCAAAGCATTCAACTACTTTTCATAGAAAAAAATAGCTTACTACTTTTTGTGCTCATGTTTCATTGATTCATAAATTATTTAATTAAATTATGTAATTATAATAGCAAATTCAACTAGTATTAAATTTGGCACACAACTCAACTGGGGCTAGCAGAGTATATGGACATCCAAGAGAGCAATCCTCTAGCTAATCTTAGCAATGATGTTTTACAGGGGAGATGGAGAATGTTAGCTAATTCATAGAGTCTGTTAATTCGTTGTCAGTGAAGAGAATTTTTATGTTTTTTATGTAGTTACACTATACACTTTTGTACTAGTTTTTAGTCTTCGGTTTGAAATACTTGCAGTTAAGCTAAGTGAATCTTCTTCTGCTATAAATAAATACCAATTTCTCTTTGAAGTTTAAATGCCCAAAGGTATGAATTCTTAGCTTCTCAGAATGAAATTAGAAATAATGAAATAAATAAGCTAAGGCACTTACTTCAGTTGAAAAATCGTAAATATCTAGGAATAAATGTTAGACTCAAAGATTTTACTAATATTCAAATGTTTGCTTTTCATGTTTCATGTTTAATTTTTTTACAATTTTAGAAATTCACTATGTTATGATGCTTTAAGAAAATGCGATGAACAGTGAATAATATATTCTGATTAGAGTTGCAAAGACATTCTTCTCAAGGGCTTGGCTGCTCAGGTCACTTTGTCAGACAATTATAGGAAGAGAACTCAATTACATTTCAACCCCAGCTATGGGTATCATAAAAATTCATCAGCAGAATTGTTGAATTTGGAATTTAATGGATTTAAAGAAGAAAAGGGACAGCAGTGTAGATATGGAAGTATACAGCAAGGGAGGAGGTAGTTTTCTGGTTCATTCTCAAAATGTGAACCAAAACATCAGAAATTCTTGCCTCCTATCAGATTCAACAATATATATTAATTAGTCACTGTGAACCAGACACAGGTTTCAATTCTGCATTTTTCTATCCTTAACTTGAACTGACATTAACAAGTACCTCAAACTAGTATTTATTAACTGCTTTGCTACATAGTAGCCTAATAACTGCACTATTGGTTTAATTTGTGTTATACCTACCTCATTCTACCTACTCTTATCTGTTAAACACAAATCCTAATAAGCTTTAGATGGTCCCAATTTAAAGATGTTTGTTTTAATTTCCCAATTTCATGATAGCACAGATTAATGTATAATTTAACTAATAGAACCTGCTGTGCAGTTTGCTAGTTATAAATTTTCTGTTGGTTCTGGATTAGATCTTCAAGCGAAAGTATTCTAACCCAAGCAGAATGGAGAGAGAAGGTTTGGGTATGCTCTTAGACATTTATTATTTGTTTCTAATCATTTCGTAAACTGAATGAAAAAAAAAAGAAAATTAAATTCAACCTCCTAGGGATTTATATTTACTAATCTTCCAACTTTTTTCCATTTCCATATTATAGAGTGACTCACATCAATTATGGCCTAAGCAATATACAAGCTAACTAGATGCCTCGATGCACATCCCTAGGAGCCTACATAGAGAAGACACGGCAGAACCAAGCCATCTGCTGTATCCAGAACACATACTAACTGAGTGGGGCTTCTTGCCTCTGTCTGAGACCATTACTTAAAAGCCAGAATTCTAATGTGTGAATTTAAGTTCATCACCTCCAATTCATAAAGAAGCTTACTATTAAGTGACAAGTATAACTTTAATGCAAAATTTTAAAATGACTACATTTTCCCCTTTGTACATATTACCCAAGCAAGATAAGAAAAATAAATGAGAAGCAATAGAACCAATGCCTTCGTTTATGCCAATAACTGTGAAGATATAACACTGCATCACATCTTTAACACAGTCCCAACAATATTTAGCCAGCATTAATTAAAGTTTTTGAAAGTTCACAAGCTCAATATGTTATTACATGAGGAGGGGACTATGTAGTCAGAAAAATTGGATATAACATATTCTTTCCTTGGCAAAGAAGGAAGAAAGTATGTTTTCCTTGGCAGGACGAAGGTGAGGTAGAGAATGGTGCTAAGAGAATTTCGACATAGACTGCACTTCAAGTTTTATATATGCTGCTCTGCGCATGGCTAATAGCTTGCTTGAAGCACATGGAGAGCACAGATGAAACCGATAAGAACTGTCAAAGCTGCTATCAATCGGAAAAGGCCTCCTGGGAAGAGGATTTGTCATGCTGCTTATGTTTTGCATGAAAGAGTAAGTAGTCTACAACATTTTACTGATCAAAGGAGACCAGGAATTTAGTTAAGGAAATAATTAAGTCCCGAGTTTCCAAAGCTTTTTCAAATAGTAGAGACTTAAGGTTTGGGGGGTGTTACCGCTCATTGGGTATTAAGAACACTGTTTAGAACCACAAAGGAAGTAATCACAGAATAGATTCTCAACGTCTACCAAAAACTTGGCAATTGAACTTCATATAACAGATATTCAACTCACAAAGATTCCTATTTGTTTTTGAAAGGAAGGGACAAGAAAGAGCATTTCAAAACCTAACACCTTTCCTGAGCACAATGCAAAGATAAGGACTAGCTTCATGAATGTTCGACCTATGCAGTTGCACAGAACCTCATGGGCTTGGTTTGATGCTCTACTGTTGCTTTCTTAAAACTTAATAATTTTTAACAAGAAGCCCTGCATTTTTCTTTTTCACTGGGTCCCGCAAAACTTACGTAACTGGTTCTGACAAGGAGATGGGCTGTGACTCAGGGCTTTTGTTGTCACTAGGAGGTAGATCAGCATGAGCTCTTGTTCTCCATTTTCCCACTATTTCACGTTCTTTATTAATGTGCCTGCCCTAATTTCCTGCAGGTCCTGCTTCCAGTCCTTTTCTTGTTGAACAGAGATATCAGAGAGTCACAGATTTAGCAATTTTAAATAAAAAGTAAATTGATACAAAATAGACTTAAGATTGCAGAATAAATTGTGTAGGAAGGCTAAGTTAATGTCAACTGAGAGTAGTTCCATTTTTTAAAACCTAGATAAGATGGAAATGGGAATAATAAGGGAGTAATAAGGTAAAACAGTAATTTTCCCATAAAAAAATTCACATTTTGATCACCAATATTTGTGCTAAAGTAATGGTAGCATTACATTTAAATATCATAAAACTATATTATAAGTTTACACTTATCTACAGCAAACTTGTGACAGCTCATTTAAAAAAATATGAGGAATAATATAATTAATTTTTTAATATTGGAAATTCCTTCAGTATAATAAAGGTTTAAGCACTTTTAGAACATCTGTTTCTGTGTTTTGAGGGAGGACTTCTGGTGGAAATCTGTTGCCTTTCAAACTCCTTCAAATCCAGAAAAAACTGGTGATAATTAACCCAACTCGGGTCATAGTGACTGGAGGGCATATTCTCAGACAAAGAAGGTAAATTATCAGTGGAATAGTCATTGAATGCTAGGGGCACCCAAGGGCCCCATATCACCTTCTTCTCCCACACACAGATGCCTAAATTCCTAAGCCTGATAAAGCTAACAGTCAAATAGCACTTGCCTTGTGCCAGGCACTATTCTATAAACTTTACCCACACAATCGCAGGTGGCAGCTACAGCCTCTGGCAACCGAGTAGAGTTGCTTTTTTTTTAGAGTTGCTTTGATGTGCATGCAACTGGCCGGAGGTTTCCTCCAAATTCTTGTACTATTGCTCCTAGAGCAATGCAATGCCTTGTGAGTCATGTACAAATAGTTTAAATTCTTTCTGTACTCCAGGGAGTCTTAGGGCTGGGGCTGAGAGAAGTACATCTTTAAATTTTTGAAATGCTAGTTAGCATTCTATGGTCTAATCTAAAGGAACATTTTCTTCCCTCTTTAGGGTTTCATATAGGGGTTTAGCAATAAGTCTAAAATTTGGTATACAAAGCCTGCAATAGCCAGCCATGCCTAGAAGTCCTCTAAGTTCCTTTTTTATTTCTAGGTCTTAAACTTGCTATAAATTTTCCTTTTTGCTAGGCAGTAAGGCCTGTTGTCCCTCTGACAGTTTGAACCCAAGATATTTAACATGGGTCTGTGTCATTTGGGCCTTCTTTTCAGATGCTTTATATCCTTCTTCTGCTAGCCTTTTTAGCACTGTTACGGTGTTTCAATTTAAGGTTTCCTGGGTTTTACTGGCTATGAGTATATCATCAACATATCGAAGGAAAAGTCCTTCTTGGAGTTGTCCTCCATGTAAGTCCTTGGACAGTGCTTGCCCAAAAAGAGCTGGGGCATTTTTGAATCCTTGTGGCAACACAGCCCAAGAATATTGTTGTTTTATTCCTGTATCAGGATCTTCCCATTCAAAAGCAAACAGTTTTTGTGATTCTTTTTCTAGGGGTATGCATTATAAAGGCATCTCTTAAATCTGAAACAGTGAACCAAGTATAAGCATCCAAAATGTTGGTAAGGAGAGTATATGGGTTAGGCACTATTGGATAGATGTCCTCTACTACTTGATTGACAGCTCTTAAGTCTTGTGCAACCCGGTATTCTTGTGTGCCAGATTTTAGGACTGGTAAGATGGGTGTGTTAAAGTACGGCTAATAGGGTCCAACGAGGCCCCAGTTGAGGAAATTTTTAATTAGGGGTGCACTTCCTATTTTTGCTTCGCGTCTGAGTGGATACTGTTTTTGAAGTGTGGAGGTGTGCTGTTCGGTCGTGACTTACCTTCACTTCTTGCTCATCCTGGAGGTCCCCCCGTGGGATGCCTAGTTCGGAGTGTCTATCCATTCTGCTGTGCCAAGCGACAAGCCCGTGGACCGTTCTGGTCTCCATCTAGACAGCAACTAAAGTGGAATAAACAATCCAAAACAAACAACCAAGTTAACCTAGTCAATACATTTCCATTAGCTAAACCCAAAGTCCCAAACTAGCATTTATCTTTGGCATCATTGCAATGATGCCCAGGACAGGACACCAAAATCCCCAGGCTCCAACAGCCACCAGACACAGCTGAGCTCCTATTAATATCATCATTCAAAATTCGCTGTCTCTTGATCCTTGTTTATGACCTTGCACTGTTCTTTATTTCTTTGTGGGAAAAATTAGCTTCCAAGTAATTGTATATTCCTTGGTAAAAGTAACTTAATACAGTGTATAGTCAATATATCTCTGCTTTATACACAATGACCATTAAATTACAAGTCCAATTAACTTCTACTCTATATGATTTAAAAGTTTCATTTATAAACTTTTATTTTTGTTTTTAAAAACCCAGAAATTGAAATTACAACTTTTGAAAGTGAATTATTAATTCATATTTCAAGGTCTCACTTCAGTGTCATGCCATCTTCCATTATAATTCTTAACAAAAAGGAATAGTTTTCTTGATTTCAAACTATTTCAAAATAGTTTCTTGATTTAGTTACTTTGCTATAAGTTCAAAAATTTATCTGTTCAACTCATTAAAGGAAGCACCAGCTTTCACCCAAACACCCAGTAGGTGCTTGAAAACATCAGTGAAACAGATAAGAATCCCCTGACCTCACAGAGTTTATGTTCTGTCTACCAAAGATTCGGGGTTTTATTTCCTGACACAGGAATAATTTCATATCATTTGCAGGAATTCTATTTCTATGGAGTTAATAGCTATCCATAGCTGATTTTATGGATTAACTATATGCATTAAAGGATATAAATGCAGAAGAGCATTATTTGCATCATTATCATATGGGTCCCAAGATCATTCATTAAGCAGCAATTTAGACATAACTCTGGAAACATGATGTATAGGCTATCCTACAAAAAGCAAAGTGAAAAATGAAGACCATTTCTCCAAATATATGTACATTTTAAGGTCCCAGTGATTGAGCTCATTATTTAAACATGACAAAATATTCTGTGAAGGACTTTTGTCAGGGAAAGCGGCTATGGAGGTGAGCATAGGAGAAGGAGGTTCTATATGAGAATTTCCTCAATCTTTTCATTCAGATTTCAGTGGCCTGTGGCTATATGTCCACTATATTCTTTCTTAGGTGCTTTGGCTTCTCATTTTAAAACACTAATTGGACTGTTCCTTCATCCCACCATCTTTCACCAAACCATTAGTAGGCTTATTCAAAACTTGTTCATGGCAAATTCTAACATCGAGGTAATATTTATAATATACTTTCTCCCAGTGTTTTTGTCTGTAATCAAATTCACCAAGTATAAATTAGCAAACCAAATCCAACATTTATAAGTTTTTTCAATATTTATGAAAGGTACCACAAATAGTCTCTGCATACAAAACAATTTATAGAATAAAAAATGTTTAAATGTCTACATGTAAGAATCCAATATTTGTGTTTAACAGTTGAAACAGTTGATCAATTAGATAAACAAAATGATAAAGCAACATAAAGGATGCTATACTGTCAAGCCTGTACTTTAATCATTTCTTAGGAAACAGCGCCACCATGTGGTTTTTCATTCTAAAAAGGATTTCAATAATTTGGATATAAAAATTGGATTTAATAATATAAAATAACAACAAATGTTTTGCTTAAAATGCAACATTACAGAAAAATCTTATATCCAATATTTTCTAGAATACCCAAAAATTCACCAAATTGTCCTTATATAAGTAAATATTTTCTTTTTGCTCACAAAATAGTTTTTTAGGCATATTCCATGAATACTTTTTATTTTCATGTAAAAGAGTCCTCCTTTAAACCTAAACATATGTCACTGAAAAATAAAACTAGAAAATTAAAAATTTGATGGTCAAAAACATAAGCTAGCTTTTTGAGACATTGATTTCAGTTTAGTGCAGGCAGACCATATGAAAATACTTTCAAATGTGCTTTAAAATATAATTATATTTTTGTTCCATTTTTGTACTGTGCTTTGGAAAAATATGTTTAATGTTTACTAGAGTTACTTTTTTCTTCTTGTATTTCTAGGTTCATTAAGAATTTTCAATTATATTAGGCAAACTAGAGGAATATTTGGAAGCTTATATAATCTTTGTTCTCACCTTAAGGGAGGAAAACAAATAATTTTAAATCCCTCTAGAAAAAGATAAAGCACAATTTATTGTTTTTATACTGAAAATCCTTATTTATAGATATTCTTCCTTATAACCTACCTAACTCTTGTTACTGAGCAAAGGGCTCCCTGCCCAATGTGCACAGAAACTAATACTGTAACACCAGGATTTTGAGAAAGGAAAGAGTTTTATTGCGAGATCGACAGGCAAGAAGACAGGAGGAAAGCTCATCTCTGTTTCTCTGATCTGAGAATCAAGGGAGTTTTATGGGATGTAACAAAGGGAGGTGGGGACAGTGATAGGGATTTGGTTTGGCATATTCTGATTGGTTGCTTACAGAATGACCCATCTATGGTAGAATTATGCTTGCAGATCAGATCTTCCTTGTTGAAGGACCTCTCACTATTTTCTAAGACTTATTTTATTTGTTTATTTCTTCCCCTCCCCTTGTTGTTTGTGCTCACTGTCTGCTCTCTATGTCCATTCATTGCAGGCTTTTCTTTTTAGGAGGCACCGGGAACTGAACCCAGGACCTCCCATGTGGAAGGAAGGCTCCTAATCGCTTGAACCACCTCCACCCCTGCTTGTTGTGTCTCTCATTGTGTTTCCTCATTGTGTCTCTTCATTGTGTCATCTTGTTGCATCAGCTTGCCACGCCAGCCTGTAGCATCAGCTTGCTGTCTTGTTTGTCTTCTTTAGGAGGCACCAGGAACTGAACTCAGGACCTCCCATGTAGTAGGCAGGCGCCCAACTGCTTGAGTCACATCCACTTCATGACCCCTCACATTTTATTTGCTTCCAATGTCTCCTCAACCTCGTGATCTTTAGTTCTGAAGAGGGTGAGTTCCTAGTATCTCAGGGGTAATCTAAGAATTTATGAAACAAGAATTTATGTTTCTGTGCATGCTCTAGTTTATAAACTGTGGCAAGTTTGCCCATAAAATGAACTCAGGAAAGAAAAGTTTACAAAAACAGATGACATTCCTACAAACTGGTTTTTTGGCCTGCCCACAATTTCACTCTGTCATTCAAACATTTAAACAGTTTTCCTCTGAATTTATCCTCATTGGAAATGGAAAAATGATTCCCTAACTTCTATGAATTATTTCTCAATTTATTCTTCCCCAATCAGTGAGAACTACTATCTATATTGTGCCTCAATATACACAAAATACACAATACACATTCATAGCATAGGCATGACATAACTTTCTGAAGAATGTAAAAAAAAAAAGAAATTTGAAATAATAAAGCATAACTAATTAACGTTATCTTGCTAAAATACAATCAGCAAAACCCTTACCTCTTCAAAAAGGGACTCCTTTAGAGTAGCATGCTTAATTAAATATGTAGTCTTTACACCAAGACATATCTGACACGTAGGAGAGAAACCAATGAAAGAAGACTTTAAAATATGAAAACCAACTTTGTCAAGAATAAGCTAAGACTGATTTGGGGTGACACTTTTTCTTAACCTAGGCTAAAAAGAATATTTCCTGTAAGAAAAAAATATTTCCTGTAAGAAAATTACCAAAATAACAAAAAATTATCATGTTTTTTCTTCACAAATTCTGTTGTGGTGGTTGTTGTTAACCTTATCTTCAAACATCACTTGTAACATCAGACAGTCCTTCTGTTCCAAAGAGTCTAGTACTTATGTGATAAATTATCAGTAGTTATTGAAATTCTATGGAGAGGTCGAAAGATAGCCTAAAAACAGCTACAAGTCCCAGGTGTTTAAAAAAAATGTTATTATGACTAAAATTAGCACTATTTTCTCCTTCCTATTCAATAACTCTGTGTTAGTCAGTCAAAGGGGGGCTGATGCAAAGTGCCAAAAATCTGTTAGCTTTTATAAAGGGTATTTATTTGGGGTAGAAGCTTACAGTCACAAGACCCTAAAAAGTCTAACTCAAGGTACCATAAAAGGTATTTTCTCACCCAAAGTTGCCACGTATTGACACAAGATGGTGGGCAACTTCTATGAGAGTTCAGCCTTCCTCTTCCCTCTTAAGGCTCTGTGGTCCCAGCTTCTTCCAAACTCAGCTGTGGGGTGGCATAAGCTTGTCTCTCTTCTTAGGGCTTGTTTCTTTCCAAGCTCAGCTGCTCTGTTCTTTTTACCAGGTCAGCTGTAGACTATGAGGCTCATCTCTCTTCCTGGGGCCTCTGCCATGTCTAATGAGCTGTGTCTATTCCTCTGTGTTCTTCTCTGTGTATCTACTTCTCTGCATTCTTAATGGAGCATCCATTTATATAACCTACCAAGGGGATGGGGGAGGACTCAACCCTGCATGCCCTAATGACATGGTCGAATCAAAGCCCTAATCTTAACATAATTTAATCAAAGACATCTCAGATGAATCTAATATAATCAAAGGGTTGTCACACCCAGAGGAACAGACCAGTTTACAAACATAATCAATATCTCCTTTTTGGAATTCATAAATAATATCAAACTGCCACAACCTTTAATATCTAATCTTATCCTTTGATGTATGATATACAATAATACACATGGCAAAATAACAATACTATTCTAAAATGCTCTAAAATACTTTTGTTTGTGCAATAAATTATTTACTTTGAACTAAGTAAAGCCAATGGGGATATGAGAGAAAAGCTTACTTTTTTCTTCTTGAAACTTATCACATCAAAATCTCTACTCCATTGATGAAGATAAATCCATAAGAAAACCTCTATAAGAAAAATATCCTGGTAAGCTCTAAGTAGGAAAGGGAAGCATCTCTCCTGGACAATAATTAAATGAAACTTTTGAGAAAATTAGAAAATTGAGTAAGAACATACTTGGGTGGAACAGTAGAAGAAATCCCCCTCCTGCCCTTTTCACTGCAAGAATAGAGCAGGAAGGGGGAGATTAGTCCAAGAAATTTAAAGTAGGTTAAATCAGAAGTTGTTTTCCCTAGTTTACAAAGTATTCAAAGTTACACTCTCTAATAGAGGAAGTTTCTCAAAATTTCTGGTCAGGCCTATACATCATAGAAAACAGCAATGGTCAATATTACATGGATTGATTAGTTTAAGAAACATTAGTAAGATCAATCTTGGAACAAGTAGAAAGACATCTTTGGGGCAAAGCTGAGTTTCCTAAAATTTTTCATGAATTTTTGAAACAATCTCACTTCTTTACCAAAAAATATTCATTTGGAATCTTTATTTACATGATTGTATACTGGGTTTTAAAATCTAGTTTTTCAAGAACTAGTTCTATTATATTAAAAATGAAAGATTTTAAAAGAAATCTATTTTTAAGTAACTTGTGACTTTTTAAATATTTCCTATTAACTCCGTTCCGTTCAGTTCTTTCCCTTACATTTTCGGTAACTTTAATATAAAACCTGAATTTTAGTACATTTAACTCTACTGACATCAGAATCTCCCAGTAAAGACTACTATTTCAAAAGAAATTCAGTTTCCTAAATTCAAAATATCAGCAATGAGTCAGACTCAATTCAGTATAGTCAGTATTTTTGAAAGCAGAAGTTGGAACAGTTTCAGTTTCTTGAAGGATTTTGTATATGTGTAAGTGTATTCTATTTTTCTTCATTTTCATTAAAATGTAATAAAAAATTTTGAAGACTGCTAAAGTTTTGGATTTTTAAATCTTGTGAATAATTTATATCTTTAAAAATAAAGTTGCTAAAGCAGTTTATTGTTTTTGTTGTTGTTCATACATAATTCTGCTTTAGTTTGTGTCCTCATAGATTTTCAGAATAAAACAAAGGAGAAGTATAAAATATTAGAGATTTTACACATGAGATGCAAATTCAGTATATAGAAAATGATTAATTTTGATTTGAAATAAAAGGTAACGATAAAAAGAATAAAATACAAATTAAATGATGTTTAAATTTTTTGCTAGATATTATATGCTAAAGGCCTTGATTCTGATGTTAATTTCTTATTGTAAAATGGGTGGGGGGGCGTTAGAAAATATTAGACTGGCATTAAAGATGTAATAGTACCAAACTGAGACTTTCTCCTTGACATAATTGTCAGCAAGTTAGAAGAGAATTGCCCAAGAAGATGACTTCCTTGGTTTAAATTGATTTGTGTAACATCCAAGCAACCACCAGGGTACATGTCCCACATGTTGAGAAACAGTGATCTCGTCATCTTTCTTTTAATGAACTTCTACAATCCTATTGTCACATGAATATCCCATATATTTTGCATGCAAAATATTTTCCTTAGTATGATTTTCTTTTAGTCTGTTTTTTAAAACTAAACTTGAACACTGCTTGAGAGGAGAGACAAAGTAGTTTTTAAAATTCCAAGTGAGATAAATTTTTTATTTAACTGAGGTTGTGAGAACTGATCTCTCACTTCTTCTCCAGGTTTCGTTGCTTCCAGTTTCTTGCTTCCGTGGCTTTCTCTCTTTGTCTGAATTTCATTCTCTTATAAAGGACTACAGTAAGAGGATTAAGATCCCCATCCTAAGTGATGTGGGTCACAATTAACTTAAGATCCTCCTCACCAGAAGATCCTATTTACAACAGGTACACACTCACAGGAATCGATTAATTTAAAGAATATTCATTTCTGGGGTACATACATAACAAAAACTTTAGAGATTTATCCATGTGTTATGCGTATGTCTTTTTTATTGCCAAGTAATATTCCATTGTTTGGACATATCACATTTTGTTTATCCATTCACGAGTTTATGTATATTTGTTTTTCCCCCAGTTTTTAGCTGTTATGAATATCAGTATTCATCTTCATGCATATATTTGATTTTATTTCTCTTGCATAAGTACTTAGGAATGGGATTGTTGAGTTAAGAAGCAAACATCTGTTTAACTTTATAAGACTGCCAGTTTTCCAAGGAGGTTGTCTCATTTTTCATTGCCACCAGCAATGTATGAGAGTTTGTTTGCCACTTTACCACTTCTCAGCCAAGACTTGATATTCTCAGTCTTTTTAATTTTAGCATTCTAATGGATGTATAGAAGTATCTCATGGCAGTTTTAATTTTCATTTCTCTTATGACTAATGATATGGAGCACCTTTTAAGTGCTTATTGATTATTTGTGTATCATCTTTTAGGAAATTTCTTCAAAATTGTGCCCATTTTTCATTGCATTGTTCCTCTTCTTATGATTGAGTTATAAACTTTGTATATATTCTGAACACAAATCCTTTGTCAGATATATATATGTTTTACAACTTTTTATCCTTTTTTCCTAAACATGTCTTTGAAAAGCAGAAGTTTTCAATTTTGATGAAGTCAAATTTATTGATTTTTTTTCTTTTGTGAGTAATGATTTTTGTATCTTGTCTAAGAATCTTTGCCTAACACAAGGCCACAAAGATTATTTTCCTATGTTTTCTTCTAAAAGATCTTTAGCTTTAGCTTTTACATTTGATATAACTTCTTTTTTTTTTAACCAACCATGGTCAATGGTTTACATTTTGGACCATACACTTTTATAAATTTTGATAAAATTTATAAACACTTCCATAAAATTTTGAACACTTCCATTGCCCCCAAAATAACATTTTAACTTTGATTTAACTTTTGTGTTTTTTCCATATCGATGTCCAGTCATGCCACCATTGGACTAACTTTCCCCCACTGAATTACTTTGACACCTTTGTCAAAATCAAATGAACATATATATGTGGTTTGTATTTAGACTCTTGATTCCATTCCTTTTTCCTATATATCTATCTTTAAGCCAATACCACTTTATTTTAATTATTGTTGTTTTGTTGCAGACTCAAAGTCAAGTAGTGTTGTGGGCTGAATAGTGGCTCTCAAAAAGATATGTTTGAGATATTTGAGTCCTAACCCCCTATACCCATGAATGTGGCCTAATTTGGAAATAGGGTCTTTGCAGATGTAACTAGCTAAATTGAGGTCATACTGGATTAGGATGAGTCCTAATCCAATATGACTGGTGTCCTTATTAAAAAGAGGGAAATTTGTACACAGAGACACAGACACACCAAAGAGAAGAAAATGTCATGTGAAGATGGAGGCAGATATTGGAGTGGTGTGTCAACAAGGCAAGGAATGCCAAGGATTGCCATTTTGTACAACAGAAGCTAAGAGAAAAGTATGGAATAGATTCTTCCCTAGATAATTCAGAGGGAGTGTGGCCCTGTTGACATCTTGACTTGGATCTCTAGCCTCTAAACTGTGAGAGAATAAATTTCTGTTTTTTAAACTAGTTTGTGGTAATTTGCTACAGCAACTCTAGGAAACTAATACCAGTAGTACAGGTCTTCCAAATTTGTAGATTATTCTCAAAACCCCTTTGCATATCCATACACATTTTTAAATATCTATAAATTTCTACCAAAAAAGACTGATGAGATAATGATTGGGATTATTTTGAATCCATTGTTCAATTTGGGGAAAATTATTATCTTAATGCTATTGAATCTTCCAGTCCATGAATATGGTGTGTCTGTGTGTATCCCCAATGATCTGGGGTCTTTAATTTCTCTCATCAGTATTTTATAGTCTTCAGTATATATCTTGAACACATTTTGTACAATGTATCCTTAAGTATTTTAAAGTTTTGAATTGCATAATATATGGTACAATTTTATTTTCTTTTTCAATTGTTCATCATCATTATATATAAATACAGTTGGTTTTTGCATCCTTGTATCTGCAACCTTGCTAAAGTCACCTGTTAGGTCTAGAAGATTTTTTTTTTCAACATACAGTATCATGTTGTCTGCAAATAAAGAGTTTTACTTTTTCCTTTCTGTGACAGTTTGATATTATTTTATGACTCCCCAAAAGAAATTTATTATGTTTGTCAACTAATCTATTCCTCTGGATGTGATACCCTTCGATTGTATTAAAATCAGTTGAAAGGTCTTTGACTGGATTACCTGTTAAGATTGCTTTAAAGGCTTTTGATTCAACTATGTCAGTAACTTGTGACTTGGGTTGAGTACCCACCCCCTTGCTGGGTCTGATATAAATGGATTCACACAGACAGACAGACAGGAAGAGAGAGCTCTGTCATTTTTAATCATGCCATATGACAGAAAGGAGAAGGTTCAAATAGCTGAGGTCCCAGGGAGAGATGAGCCGTTTGTCTGATAACTTACAGCTGAATTTGGAAGGAGAGTGAAACAGCCAAGACTGATATAGAGACAAGCCCTGTGCCAACTTGCAGCTGAAATCTGGAAGAAAGTGGAGCAGCTGAGTCCGGAAGGGAAGGAGAGACCAGGCAGAGATCAGTCGCCATCTTGCTTCAACATGTGGCAACTGAATTTGGTGAGAAAGTACCTCTTATGGTACCTTTAGCTGGACTTCTCATGGCCTTGGAACTGTAAGCTTTTACCGCAAATAAATCCCTTTTATAAAAGCTAACACGTTTTCTAGTATTTTGCATCAGCAGCCCTTTGGTAGACTAATACACTTGCCAATCTGTGTGCCTCAATTTTTTTTTTACTGCACAGGATTGGAACTTTAGTATGTTGTTGACTAGAAGTGGTGAAAGTATAATCTATATTTTATCAGATTATAGAAGTTACTTTCTGTTCCTAGTTTGTTGAGTTTTATCATGAATGAGTGTTGAATTTTGACTAATGTTTTCTTCTTCATCTATTGAAATACATGTTTTTTCTCCTTTATTCTGTTATATATAATGTATTATATTGATTTTTGAATGCTAAATGAACTCTGCATTCCTAGGATAATTACTGCTTTGTCATGATGTTTTTTCCATTTTATTTATTGCTAGATTCAATTTAGTAATATTTGTTTAATATTTTTCTATGTATGTTCAAGAGAAATATCCAGTCGGTAGTTTTTCTTTCCCTGTAATAACTTTGTCTGATTAAGGTTTCAAAATAATATTAAAAGTTATAAAATATTTTGGCAAGTATTCCCTCCTCTGGTATTTTCAGAAAGAGTTTAGTATTCCCTCCTCCAGTATTTTCAGAAAGAGTTTGCATATGATTGGTATTATTTCTTCCTTAAATGTTTGATGGAATCTACCAGTGAAGCTATCTTGACCTAGAGTTTTCTTCCAGGGAGAGTTTTTAACTATAGATTAAGTTTCTTTGATATAGAAATATTCTTTGATATCAACCTTTCTTGAGTTGGTTTTGGTCATTTGCATCTTTCAAAGAATTTGTTCATATCATCTAAAGTGCCAAGTTCACTGGCATGTAGTTCATAATATTATCCTATTGTCTTTTAATATCTGTACAATCTAGTTTGTGACTCTATGTATTTGTTTATTCTAATTAAAAGTGGTGTCTCTTTTTTTTCTTAATACTGCAGTTTAATTCTTTTTTGTTTTTTTCTTGATCCATGTAGCTACAGGCTTATCAATTTCATTGATTATTTTTCAAAGAACCAGCTTTTGGATTCACTGATTTTCTCTATTATTTTCTGCTGTTAAATCCATCAGTTTCTGCTCTTATATTATTATTTCATTTCCTCTTAATTTGGATGTAATTTACTCTTTTTTCACAGTTTCTAAAATGCAAATTTAAATCAGTAATATTTAGACATTTATTTTCAATATATCATTTAACACTATTTATTTCCCTCAAATCATTATTTTAGCTATGTTCCATTAATTTTGATATGCTGTAATTTAATTTTCACTCAGTTCAAAGTATTTTCTAATTCCACTTGTGATGTGTTTTTTGTCACCTGGAGTCCCATTTATAAGATAATTTTCCATATCCCACTTATAAGATAATTATCAAAATGTTTATATTTCATTCTACTATCTAGCTCTTTATTTCCAATTGTCCCCTTTTTCCTTTTTTTTTATATTAAGTATTTTAGTAGCACATTTTATTTCTACAATTGGCTTATTAAGTCTACCTCTATTGTATTTTAATATTTTCTCTTATGGTATCAATAAATATCTTTAATTTTTCACAGTGTATCTTCAAATAATATTTTATCACTTCAAATGTAAGAAATTGCAATATATTTACATTTCTCTACATTTTTTACTACTGTAGTCATACACTTTACTTTTAAAAACATGAAATATTGTTACAATTTTACCTTAGCCATCTGAATATCAGTTAAGCATTTAAAAATAAGAAAACCATGAATTTTATATTTATACATTCATTATGCATTTCCAGTGTTCTTTATTCCTTTGTGCAGATACAAGATTCCATGTCACATCATTTTCTTTCTGCCAGAAAACATGCTGTAACATTCTTGTAGTAAAGTTTTGCTAACAATGAATTTTGCTTTGCTGTGTTTTGACTAACAAGTCTTTATTTCACTTTCATTTTTTTATTTATTTTTTATTAGGGTAATTATAAATTTACACAAAAGTCATACAGAAAATATATAGTTCTCATATACCCCCACTCATGGACAGTTTACCCTCTAATTAACATTATAGTTCTTAGTGTGGTAAATTTGTTAAAATTGATGAAACAATATTATTATAATTATATTTTTAACAATAGTCCATAGTTTAGTTTAGGGCTAACTGTTTGTGTTATGCAAGTTCTATGGTTTTTTAAAATGTTTATTTTAGTATTATATATACAACCCAAAATTTTCCCTGTTTAACCACTCTAAAATATAAAATTCAGTGGTGTTAATTACATTCACAATAAATACCACCATACATTATGTAAACTTTCCCATCACCCCAAACAGAACTCTGTACCAATTAACCATTAATTCCACATCCTCTCCAATACTTGTTATTTTCTGTTTGTTTGTTTTTTAATAGTGTCCATTTTAGTGGGTGTGAAATAGTATCTCATTGTGGTTTTGCTTTACATTTTCCTAATGGCTAATGATGGTTGAGCACCTTCTCATGTGCTTCTTGAACATTTGTATATTTTCTTTGGAGAAATATCTATTCAAGTCTTTTGCCCATTTTTTAAATTGGGCCTTTTGTTTTTTTGTTTCTGAGTTGTAGGATTTCTTTATATGTTCTGGATATTAAATCCTTTTTAGATATGTGGTTTCCAAATATTTTGTTCCATTCTGTAAGTTATACTTCTACTTTCATGATGAAATTGTTTGATGATCAGAAGCTTTTAATTTTGAGGAAGTCTAATTTATCTATTTTTTCTTTTGTTACATGTACTATTGGTATAAAATCTAAGAAACCATTGCCTAACAGAAGGTTCTGAAGAAGCTTCTCAATGTTTTCTTCTAGTTTTAGTTTTGGTTCTTATATTTAGATATTTGGCCCATTTTGA